>JAIUZE010011192.1:0-13795 GCA_022085475.1 Heliosperma pusillum | reverse complement strand
AATGACCATGCTGCTCAAGCTAGCTCTGATACCAATTGAAAGTCCAATAGACCTTAATTAGACTCTCTAATTAGTTGCTAAATACTTGGTTAATTTAGTATTTAATGATTTTTTAACATGCAGCACATATAAAGACATTTATATAAGGAAGAATTTCCTCACATTGATATTGAAAATAGAGGGGCACAACAAAACTCCTTCTTGTTGTTCTTGAGCTAATAATATGGATGAACACAAATAATCTCCAAAATAGAAGATCTCCTCTAAGTTGCACCAAGATTAACCCAAATAATCTACCCTTATTATTAACTAGATAATAAGATAGATATTATTTTACTAATATTATGACTATATTACTACACTAGTAATACTTAGTAAATATTAGAGTTTGAGAGTTTTAGTAAGAAGATGAGGTTTTTGAGAGAAGTAAGAAAACAAGCACAAAATGAAGTAAGTATAAAATGAACACAAATGTTCATTATATAGGCCAAGAGGCCGGATTACTTTGTCCACAAATGGACTATTATTTTGTTTAATTTGTTCACATGCATTAGAGTGGAGTGTTGTAGAACAAGTGATGATTATTTCTACTTGTTATGTCACTTTCATTTAGTAACTAAAGAGTATAAACAAGAGCAACAATCATCACCATTGTAACTACACTCTAACCGGCCACAGTGGCCTAGTTAGGTCCATTTTGATTTTTGATATTTGTCTCACAAATACTTATTGATCATATGGTTAATTATCTTGTATAATTAAGTGTTAATTTGATCATATAACAATTATATGACTCAATTAAATAAATAATATGTACTTAACATTTTAAGTAATAATTTACCATTATATCAATATATAATGGGTCCCACAATGCTTAGTTAATTTATTTTACAACTCCTTGTAAATATAATTAACTAATTACCTCTATCTTAAAACCTCAACTAATTTAGTAATTTAACGATTAATTACTAAGTTAAATCTTATTTAATCGTATTAAAATAAGATATAAATTTATTAGTCAATTATCGTATAATTGAAAAATAAGTTTAATCGAATTTGAGTTCTTAACTCAATTTCCAACAATTAACTCTCGTACATATCGAATATATGTAATGTACTAATTAACTGTATCGTATACAATTAATTAGTTATTATTTGGATTTCATCCTTTAGGTGTGACCGAAAGGGATCAGTTGATCACCGCCGTCAAACGACAATAACGTCAAACTCTAGTTAGCCAACCGTTATTGATTTACGTTAATCAACTGACTAATCATATATATAGTCAATAAATATCCCAATTATATTCCATAATAAGATTTATTATGTGGCGCACTATTGTGGAGGACACCAACTCCAACACATGTCACTTATTGGACTTGTTGAACTCGGGTCAAGTTCGGGTCGGGTCAAGTTAATTCGGGTTTCAGGTTATATTCGAGTTTTACAACTCGGGTTAGTTTCGGGTCTCGGGGTAAGAATTTCCGGGTCGGGTCATTCATGTCGGGTTGGTTTTGACAGGTCTAAATGTCTAATTATTACTCTCGCCGGTCAATTGTTGTCCTTTCATTTTGGCATAAAGACCAAGGAAATAGTAGGTGATCATTTTCGGTTCCACTTAGTAGATGACAAGGGGACTATAGTCCCTTGGGTGATCAAATAACTCAGAGAAATTCTTCCAAATATAGAAATGACAATAATTTATTGAGACACACTAAAAAGAAACAGTTGGTCTCTCTTGTGACGGACTAAATGTGACCATTTTATGATAAAAAGTAATCATCCATAAAATGTTCTCAGTCATATAATTGTTACATTTTCCATAAAAATAGTCACATTTGTTCAGTCACAAGCTTCTGACGAAAAGTGCCCGTCAAAAATGAGAATTTGTGAAAAATAAATAAGACAATAATTGACCGGATAGATCGATTACTATTCACTCAGATACGAGTAAATGAGTTATCAGTAATCAGTAATCACGGGTGGAGACGTATTTCTAAGTCATTGGTCGGCCTTTCGCTTTTATTACATTATTATATTATTATTTATTCCACTACGTATATAATTATAAAATATTTAAAATTCCTTTTCTCTATCTTTTTTCTCATACATCCGATCAACTTAGCTCATTTAATATTCAATCTTTCTTGTTAAGGTATTTCTTAATTTGTGTAAGCATCATTGATTTTGTTTACATTTAGTTATTTATATACTTTGCTGGTAATATGATGAGCTTTATGCTTTTATAGTTGGTAAGCTTCTGATTATGTGTTGATGTATGACTTATTTGATTAAACTTGATCTGGGTTTTTTGATGAGTAACTTTACTGGTTAATTGGGTATGCAACTTGCTTTATTCTTACCTCAGATCTTTTTTTGTAATTCTTATATTTATACTCCATTTATTATAGATTTATAGTGTTCTAAAGACAAATTTTCAAATAAGTTTATTAATGAAAAATGTCAATTTACCAATTAAGGAGCATCAACATTTAGCTTGTTGGGAACTCAGATATGGAAACTCTAAGTTAGACTCAATTTACCGATGAATTCATATAATTTGAGAAACAGGAAGTAATTCTCGTGGAATTACTTTTAGGGGGCCGGGGTAAACAACTTACCTCATTACGGAGAAATTGGAGTTTCTATGGAATTCTAATTCATGTATTTTTTGGGGTAAACGAAGCACCCACTAATTAGTTTTACAAGACAATTAGTATCCTAATCGAAGCACATCTAATACACCCAATTTGGTAAGATAAATCTATCCATGTATGCGACAATTGTTGCCTGCTTGTAATATTACCTACCCAGAGGTGCTATGTAGAGTTGGAGACACGGAGTTTTCATAAGTCCAAACTTACAAATGAAGGCATTGTGGAAGCATTGGCTATTTGACTTGTGTCCAACATTCCAACCCTCTTAACTCGTCATGAACTCATGAATGTTCTACACTTCATGTTATGTTTGTCAAAATGTAACTTTTTCACAAGATAGTTATTTCTTATTTGAGGCATTCAACTCCGCATTGTATTCAACACTTACCGTTGAAGTTGAGTGGTAGTAACACAGTGCGTCCTTTCTCATTACAGTTTCTCATATTTGATATACTTTATGTTACATTGATACGAGACTTGTACTGAAATTGCTATTAAGCAAGCCATTTGATTTTGTGGAAGTATTAACAGCATTATAAAATCTGTAAATTCAACATGAATTGCTTTTCATATGTTCTTTTCCGTATTTTTCAGCCAACCAAGCAGAAATTTTGTTCCCCATATTGTGAAGCCCATTAGAAGGTTTGAGAAAATTTTCTTCATGGGTGATGGTCCCAGATATATCGAAATCATACCAGATTATTTTGAGACATCGACTTCTGCAGCAGATTCTCCTCAGGAGATAGATTCCGATTGTTCAATATCTTGTGAAGAGTCATCTCATACGTCAACATCTGGCACGATTTCTCAATTTCAGAGAAATTCTTTCACAACACAAAAGAGTCCTGACATCTCCAATAGGTATCTATTTACTCCGTACTAGTTGACAAACTGTAGCTAAAATGAGTCCTTAATGATTATAGTTATTTCGTTCTTTCTCTGCATTTGGATTCACGATAGACTAAATTGTTTTTCGTGGACCAGGAAAAAGTTCAGAACTGCTTCATTCATGTTAAGATTATTTAGCTTAAAGGGGATACATTTCACTGGTGCAAATGGTGAAGAAAAAGTACGCTAACATCTACCTCTCATTCATCCCGATATAGTTGTAGTAGCAATAGTTTATGTCTGACTATTTGCATCTGGAACTGCTAGGTTGAGCTAAGTGCTGTAGAACTAGAATCTCTCCGGTCAGAACTTAAAGAAATAGAAGAAAGAGAGGCGCTTTTGAAAGCTCAGTATGATAAATCTTTTTTCCCCTAAAATGTATGATTAGCTACTTACTTTCTTTTGTTAACATGCACCAATCCAATTTAGGTTGGAACATCTCGATGAAATTTTGAGGTGGGCTCGTCTATCCGGATACTTATATATGCGAACGGTACGGGATCCCCCTACTTCTATTCCTAAAATGTCAAAATAAATTACTGCTCGTAACATATCAAGTCACTTCTGTGATACATGGCGAGTTTAATTAATTGCGATTTTTAGAGATGGGATGCATTACCAGGAGAGCTGCCTCCAATTGATGATTGTGATGTTGACGATTGGATTCCACGTTTTGTTGTCTTGCAAGGACCATGCCTCTTCTTCTACCTTTCATCCACAGGTTTTTATATTCCTCTACGTTTTCTAAAGTATTGTGTCGGTCCAGACGATCACTACAGTGATGTTTTAGCACACATTATATTTGGAGAAATCAATGGTAAAAGGTTGACATCATCTGACTACAAAAATCAAATGGGTAATAAATTTAGGAGGGAGGTATCATAAAACTAGACACTTAGATTTTGTAGTGTATGACCCCTCACTCCCTACCTGCAAAACAGGGGGAGGGGGCAGCTGTATGGATGTGGTTGAACGGTGGATTCAGTCGCACAGCGTAACTCTGTGTGTGTGTTACTTTACTAGTCTTTTGTGGAGGGGTACACATCATCTATATGACCTGCCAATTTTGATGCGCAGATTTGAGTCCTTTAGATTCAACTCTCCTTTCTGACATTGTTAAAGTGGATCAATTACCAAATCTTGTTCGTGAGGATGAAAAAGTTTGGCATTGCTTTTACATTGTGACGCGTTATGGACTCAGGATAGAGTGCTCTAGTCTTTCCAGAATACAGGTACGTTCAATGGTTGGCCTTCTTGTTTGCTGTTATCAATGAATCACATACTTCTTCTCTATGTAACTGCCGTCTTGCGATGATTTGTATTTAGTGAGCCTGTAGAAGCTTATGCTATTTACCCGTATGCAAAAAGGAATTGTGGGCTTGTGGTTGCTGGGGGGATAATGTTAACTGCATTGTTTTGTTGTTTCGTTATTTAACGGCTGATACTGAGACCATAACTTCTTGGTACAGGCGGATTCTTGGTTGACAGTGTTGCGTACAGAATGCATGTTTACTAACAGAATTGACGAAAATTGTGACAGCATTGCTCAGAATTGTCTGTAGTCTTGTAACACAAAGTTGACGGAATTGTCACCTAGTTTTGCTCGGAACTCATTATTGAACGTTTGTAAACATGACACCAATCTTTGTATATATGACACCAATCTAAGTAGATAATGACGTGTATGTGATGGTGTTTTCAAATAAAGTTAGTGAATATTCGCCACATACATTATGTTAGGATATAATACAAAGTAATATAATTGAAACAAAGAAAATATATAAAAGCCATCGTCAATGTAAATCTACCCTTTTCATCCCATTTTTATATATGAAGAGAAGATGTGTCATGCTTCTAGTGTTCTCACACACGATCCTGCGTGATTCCTCTATTACCCTGCTTCTCATCCATAACTAGGTTACCACCAATGAGCGGAACTAGACTTCCCGTACAAGTAAATGCCTCGTAGAAATGAGGCACGTCACCAACCTCATGGATCTCCGATAACCACGATTTACTATCCCGATCCTTAATGTTGCACCATTTGAGTTCAACCCCCTTATGGTTGGCATGGAATTCCTTACAACCTTTGGCCACCAGGATCTCGTCTTGACCACAACTCATACTAGTTTTCTTGTAACATAGCGGGAACACGGCCAAATAACTCGTGTTGACACCCAAGTCAGAGAGTTTGAACAGTTTCATCCAGGACTCTTTTACGCCATACTCCTTCATCACCCATATATCTACCCCTTTGTTCATATCGTCCTTAATTGACACTAATAAACACAAGCAGCGGTCGAGAACACTTAACGTTAAGTCCTTACTGCAGGAAATCTCGTTGAAAAGTGAATCGTCAGGTTTCTTTCCCATATAGTTAGGCCATTGGTCAGTGGAAACAACGACACCAGGTGGCAATGGCACATCGTTAGCCCATCGTTCAGTGGTAACATCAAAACATCCAATTCGATAACAACCAATTGACAATAATTTCGGAATATGACTACCACTTCTCAAACTGCTCAAAGACATACGTGTAGAGTATACCCAGTGAAGTAAATGGGTGTCTATTAAGGCACCGGGTATACCCGATTTAACATGGGTCCTAACACCATCCTTATTTTCAGTCACTAGTTGTGTCCAAGAGTTATCCCTTAGACAGTAAACCATAACTTTTTTCCAGCACTATATGTATCTGTAACTCGAACAATCTTGTAATCGTTACTCAAACTATCAAATCCAAACCCATACCCGGAATCCAATATAGAAAATCTTGGTCTTGAGATTGAAATTTATAATAGGATGGGACTCGGAAAGAGACACCAGTTAAGGGATTGAACAGCAGGATGGAGTTACAACACGAGGATCCCATGCAAAGTAACCCGTTACATGACCCTAAGTATTGAAAATGGTCCAATGTGTATGAAGAAGTTTGAGGGTAAGGAATATTGAGCGGTGAAGATGTTAACGAGTCCAAGTCGAAAGCCCGAAGGCCATGGTTGGTGGTGTTAAGGAAGACGAAGCGACTAGTATTAAACGAAATAGAATGACGGAGATGTCGAGTGATGAATTCCTGGCTTGAAATATGGGTATTGAAGGATTTGCATACCAATTTAAGAGTAAAAAGAGATATAACGTGTACTTTAGGCAGTATTTCATCTAGTATGATCTCCGTCGGAAGCGTCGCCATGGACATGGACTGTGTTCCCATTGCATCAGGTCTGACATGTTTGCAATAACCCATCCTTTTCAGAATTTGAGATTCTTTTATTTGCAATAACCCATCTTATAGGAGTCCCTATTTTAACAGGTTTCCAAAATTGTGGTTATTTGTTTTGGAAAAGGCGTGTATAGATTTTCATACCCAACTAATTAGAATAAAACACGTGATAATTGTGATTTAACTTGAACTAGTTTTAAACCCGTGCAACAAATGCACGGTTTATAATAATGCGCGCTATTATTAAATACATGATTTAAATAGTTTAGAATTTAAAACGTTTATTTACAATGCTAAATAATTCATGTATAATACATGTCTTTTTATTATTTTTATGGAGGTGGCGGAAAAAATATCATCTATCAAAATCACACATATATGGGTGAGTGGGTGACCCTCAAATTTAAAACTCAATTATAATATGCTTATTAGTATATAAATTATTGCATGGGTTAATTTTAACGATTTGACTAAATGTATAAATCCTAGTTAGAATTTAAAATGCAATTATAAAATATTGTTGGTAAATAAATATAAAATTAGAGATATTTATATTAGCTTTAAAGTAATTGCAAGTAAATATATTTTTTTTTTGAAGTGGCTCACATATTATTTATATATTTGTAAAAGTTATAATATTATTGAATGCCATTTAATTGTAGTTTTTGTACCGTTCTCGTATTAATTGTGCAAATGTTAATAGTTTCGTACATTATTATGATATTTTCTATACTTTTAGAAATGGTGAAACAAATTGTGCAAATGAGGGGAGAGCAATTAAATCAAATGAAGAGAGAATAATTAAATCAAGAGATGAGAGAGGGTAATTAATTCTTAGCACAAGTAGTGGACCAATTTTTCCTCTCTCTTTCCTTTATTTCAGCGTCCAATGAGAAGCCAAGAATTGTTTATGGTTTAGTATATAGTAGATTGGTTATACTAGTGTTATGTTAGTAATTTTACATGTTTAGTTAACTTCCCATCTTAATCTAGTTAACCCTTATATTTAAGGAAATTTTCATTTCTGACTTATTACTCCTTTTTTCCCGGTAAATTGTTTTCTTTTTATTTTGTTACAAAGACCCAGGAAAGAGTGGAGGATCATTTGTGGTTGTACTTAGTGTATCACAAGTGGACAATTGACTCAATGAGTGATCATATTACTCATTGAAAACCTTCCAAATATAAAAAAGACAACAATTGATTGAGACACCCTAAATATGACAACAATTGACTGGGAGGAGGGAGTATATATTTATTTATTTATTTTATAATATTAATTTATTAATTATTAGAGTTCATTTTTGTATGTACTCGGTAATTTGTTTGTCCAATGTTAAATTATTTTTGGTAATCATTGTGTGCGTGTTTTTTATCATTTTATTTTATAAAGTATTTATCTCTTCTATCTACTTATATATGTATTTTGTAAATCTCTTATGAAATATTAATTGAAGATTATTTTTTTAATAAGCCTTTCGTTTGACCAAGGCAACAACTACTGTTACTGTACAAACACCGTACTTATTTATTCATGACCAAGGCAACAACTACTGTTACTTGAATGAATAGGGGGTGGGGGGTGGGGGGTGGAAGTGGGAGGCTCCGTTTGCCTCCCACTTACCCCCACCCCTCACTTGCTCTTTGTGAGGGGGTTTGACCTGTCTTAAGCTTGCGACTGGGAGAGATCTCCCCGTCACAAATGAGAATTTGTGTTTCTTTTTATACTTGCATAACCAATGAGGTATCACTATCTCTCTTTAATATTATTTATTAAACCCTACTTTTATAATCGAATTTTTTGCTTAACTAGGGCTCAAACACCAACTATTTAACAAAATAGGGCGGGTTTGAAACTATTTATCAAAAATGGGTCCACGTCATCAATTTCCGCGTTTTATTATTTAAAAAAAAAAATTGAACTATCTCGCTGTCCGGGATAACGAGAACGTAAGGAGAAATAAGGACAAAATGAAGCAGATTTGATGCTATTTGGGTACCAGTAGCTTCTCGACGTCCAGGACAGCGAGAAAGAGATTTCAACACCTTCTCGCTGTCTGGTACAGCGAGAAGATGAAGGAACCAAAAATTCGCAAATCTGCACATTCATTATGCATGTGCGTCATTTTCGCATCCTTCATCTTCTTGCTATCTTTCTTGCCCTTGACGTTGACGCGCCTTCCTCGCTCTCTTGGTTTGGTGTAAATTGGCCACGGTGCTCTAAATGGCATAAGTCTTATCGTCGAGGAAAACGTGGTCTTGGCTCTTGAGGTTCTTCATAGTGTACAAACACCGTACTTATTTATTCATGACCAAGGCACACAATTACTGTTACTTGAATGAATAGGGGGTGGGGGGTGGAAGTGGCAGGCTCCGTTTGCCTCACACTTACCCCCACCCCTCACTTGCTCTTTGTGAGAGAGCTTGACCTATCTTAAGCTTGCGACGGGGAGAGGTCTCCCCGTCACAAATGAGAATTTGTGTTCCTTTTTATACTTGCTGTTGGACCTATTTTATAGTTTTGATAATGACATGTGTTTACTTGATAATGTGCTTTACTTGATATATCATATGCGTGTAATTGTGTGCCTTAGTCTTATCATAGCTAATAACAATTACAAGAAAGAAGATCAAAGTTATAAGAACTTCAGGCATAACTTTGACAAGCTTTGTGAGACAAAGTTATAAGAACTTCAGGAATAACTTTGGAAGTTTACATGCAAAGTTATAGCTACCTTGGTTATAACTTCAAATAAACAATTCAAGTAAGATCTACCTCAAATAACACAAGACTCAAGATTGAGGGTCTTTGTGATCAAGATGAAGAGATGATTCCGTATACTGAAGATCTTTGTGAAGATTAGATAGTGTAGGTCGTCATTCGGTAACTATTCCATTGGAGTGATTTTATGTTTGTAAAGTTATGACTCACTTATAACTTTACATACTAAAGTTCAAAGTTATAGCTTTAGCCTATAACTTTGGATGATAAATGTTGATGCATGATTTTGGAAATAAATATTTTAAATGTTTTCAAAAAGAGGAAGAGTATTTTTTATATTTATCAAAAGTTTTAATAGAGGATGTATTTATGAGATTCTATTGGTTAATAATACAACTTATGGGTTGTCATGCTACCTAGAGTTTCTAATATATTCTATCTCAATTTGTTGTTAACCTAATAAGCCCACCTAGGGTTTCGTGTAAACCTAGGATTGTGCCTCCTAAGGTTGCGTGTTTCTAGGGTTTCGTGTAGATAGAGAATCCGGCCTCCATAGGTTGTTTTCCTTGTTTACCTTAATCTAGGGTTTTAATATATCTTTACAACAATATTTTGAGATATTAAAGATAAATATATTTCTAAAAGATAAAACAAATAATATTTTGAGATAAAGATATTTCTAAAAGATAAAGCAAATATTATTTTAAGATATTAAAGATAAATATCTTTCTTAAATATTAAGCTAGGGTTTTAGATGTCCTATGCTTTTATTATAAATACTCCTTCTCATCTCAATCATGAGACACACAAAATACACGACACACATACATACATTGAGAGAATTTTCCAAAATCGTTTTAAAGCAAACCTTGAGCAAAATATTTATTATTTTTAGTGTTTGTTTTTCAAAAGAGTCGTGCATCAATCTTTGTCAATCGCTTGCGTGAAATCGTTATTGGATAATAGTACATCACATAATCTTACAATTCTTTAACGAGAATCTGTGTGAGTTATATTGTACTTTCTTATTAACGTAAGATAGTATAGAGTATTTAGCGATACTCACCTTGATTTATAATCATAGTTGATTATACGAGTGGGTTGATAATTTTTGTAATCCGTAGAAAGATACTAAGAATTATTAATCGAGAATAGTGGACGTAGGTTTCAACGTGTGAAACTGAACCACTTCAAAAATCTGTGTGCCCCTCTCTCTACTCTCTTTACTTTTCGTTATTTCGTTACTTTCGCTTACTTTGATTAATTAATTAGTTGATTTTAATCTATAAGATCAAAAAATTAATTACATATCATATAAATCGAGAAAGTGGGGCTAGTTTTTAATACTCAATTCACCCCCCCTCTTTCGTATTCGATCAATAGACTCTACAATTGGTATCAGAGCCTCGTGCTCTTGATTGCCTTACAGCAAGGAGTCTGATCCGTTTTATCTTTTTATTTTTATTTATTTTCCGCTGCATTTTATTTTATTTTAATGGATTCCAAATATCTGTAGTGTTCTGTATTCAATGGGAAGAACTACATTTTATGGAAAAATATGGTGACCCATTACATAAAGGGTAACGATTGGAAGTGTTGGCTAATCATTAAGAATGACCCTAATAAGATCATGCTTGGACCTGTTGCAAAACGGCATGATTTCTACTGAGTTTGACCGTTTCTCATCTAGCTCTACTGCCAAGGAAATATGGGATGGTCTAGAGTTAGCCTATGAGGGGACAACTGTTGTCAAAAAGCAATGTATTGCATTGTTGATGCGAAAATACGAATTGTTCTCTATGGAGCAAAATGAATCGCTTGACAGCATGTCCACTCGCTTCTCCAGTATCATTAATGAATTGAAAAATCTTGGAAAAATTTTTGACTCCGAGGAAATTGCCAGGAAGATCCTTAGAAGTCTATCTAGACGATGGAGACCTAAGGTGACAGTAATTGAGGAATGTAAAGATCTATCTAACCTATCTTATCAAGAGCTACTCAGAACCCTAATGGCTCACGAGATTACTCTTGATGGGGATGAGGTAAACGATAGTAATAGTAAGAAAGTGGCTCTACAAGCCGAGTCTAGTGAAAAACAAGATTCGGATCTTGAAGATGAAACAGTGTTATTTGCTAGACGTTTTAAGAAAAAATTCTTTAATAAACCACAAGGAAAAACGTTTAACAATAACACTAACAAATCTTATAAGAAGCCAATCGAGTCAAAAGGGTCTCTCTCATGTCTCGGTTGCTTCAAATGTGGGGACAATGATCATATGATTAAGGATTGCCCTACATGGAAGAAAATCAAAGACAAAAATCAACGACACAAAACCAAGAAGGAATTCAAGCAAGTCATGATGGCTTATTGCTGGGGAGATCTGGACACAGAAGACGACGAGTCAGAGGAAGAAGAAGTCGCCAACCTGTGTCTGAGCAACGTCAGTCTTAACCTAATTTCTGACAGTGACAATGAGAGTGAATCCGAGATGTGCCTTGTAGGCAACTGAGATTCAGAACCAGATTCAGAAGATGAGGAAGAGGTTAGTCATCTTGAACATAAAAAGCAAGTTAAGAAATTGTCTAAGAAGTCTTTAATTAAGTATTTTGAAGAAACCTTAGATCATTGTCATGAACAGAGTCTTGAATTAAAAGTTCTTAAGGAACAAATTCTTGACATTGCTGAGGAAAACCAACTTCTGAAGGGCAAAGCTAAAAAGCTCAAGTCTAAAGTTATGGCAACTTCAGCTACAACTTCAGACATGACAAATGTTGAGAAAGAAGCTCTTGAGTCTAAAGTTATAGCTAATGAAGCTATAATCTCAGAGTTGAAGATCAACATTAAGCATCTTCAAGCCAAAGTTATAGCTAATGAAGCTATAACTTTAGAATTGAAGAAAGTCAATGAGCTTTTACAATCTGAAGCTAAGGCAAAGGAAGTTGCTATCATTGATCATAAGAAAGAAAACTCTTTTCTTTCTCAGCAATTGAAAGATATAAAGGCTGAATTATCCCAAGCCAAAAGTCAACATAATGAGTTGAAATTTATCTTGAACAAACGTTTTAATGATTTTCGTGAAAACTTCAAAAAGGACAATCCCTCCAAAGACTCGAATGTAGACCGCCATTCGTTATGTGAAAAAGAAATTCAGTCTTTGAAGGAATTGCTCCTACACGCACGAAAAGTTCATGATAAATGGGAAGAAAGTCAGAAGGTCTTAGACTTCCTTACCGAACAGTCTAACAATAACATGAAGATGGGTCTAGGTCATGAATGTTATATTCGTAGAGACCATGATAAGTGCAAATCCACTCCTTCTGACCGTGATTTCAGAAGAAGGAAGTATGTCAATCTTTCAGAATATCTGATTTGCAATTATTGTGGTCACAATGGTCATGTTAAAGAGAATTGTGTTAAATATGTCAACGACAACAAAAATCAAACTGATTTTGTTAAAGAACATAACGTGTCTAGTATTGATGAGTCTGAACCTGAACCTCAACGTGATGAATGTAGAAATAATGAGTTCAGATGGTTTTATGACATAGCTTTCGATTACACTACATCTGTACCTTCAAAATCTAAAGCGTATGTGAATCAGAAGCAGTCATTTAAACCTAGTATGCGTCACAATAATAGAAAATACTATAAACCTAGAAAACTCTATGTTAAGAATATAAGAATTGTTAGACAGGTATAGGTTAGGAAGGATCAAATATATAGAGTCACTAACCACAAAGGACCCAACTTAGCGTGGGTACCTAAAAGCTGTATTTGATTCTATTGCAGATAATAGTGAAAGAAAATAATCTATGGTATCTCGACAGTGGTTGTTCGAGACACATGACCGGAAAAAAGAATCTTTTTCTTTCACTAGAGCCCTTCAACGGTGGCAAGGTCACCTTTGGAGACAACAAGAAGGGCAAGATAATCGGTGTAGGTAAGATTGGTATATCTTCTTCACATGCTATTAATAATGTCTATCTGGTAGATGGTCTTAAGCATAACTTGCTAAGTATCTCTCAATTATGTGACAAAGGCAATAAAGTAGTTTTTCATTCAAATGTTTGTCGTATCATAATTGAAGGTACTAGTAATGTTATTCTAGAAGGTCTACGTAAAAGGCACGTGTATATGATTGATTTAAATAAAGTTACTACAAGTTCCTTTACGTGCATGAAAGTTACTGTGGATGATTCATGCTTGTGGCATAAGAGGTTTGCACACATCAGTCCAACAATTTTAAAGAAACTCAAATTGTGGGATTTAGTTGAGGGTTTACCCTCAATCAAATTCGAACAAGAGAA
>JAIUZE010011191.1:0-78518 GCA_022085475.1 Heliosperma pusillum | reverse complement strand
GGAATGAAAGAACGAAATCCACGATCAAAACACTCGTTCGAGGTGTACAAGCTTTCGATCGACTACTCTATTAATTAGAAGACCTCGATCGAGTAACCATTCTACTCGATCGAGCTGCTGGCTTTGGACATTTACTCGATCGAGCACTATGGTTACTCGATCGAGTGATTTGGACAACGAATTCTACTCGATGGAGAGGTTTCATACTATTGGGCTTCGCGAGATAGTGTATTAAGCAATGGACGGCTTGTAATTTATTATTCTACTTAAGGGTGAAACTACGTAACAATAGAAATCTTCTCCGGACTCTAGACTTCAGACTAGACAACAACCTTTTACCCTAGACTTTATTTTTGACTTTTATTTTGGATCTGAATTGAAAGACTTCTTCTGACTTTCTTCTTCTTTCCAATTCGGTATTATTGTTCTTGAATTCAATTAATTATTTCTCTATGTCTCTTTATTTCTTATTTATTGTTGTTGTTCTTCTTTCTATTATGCGTAGCTAATTCCTTGGCTAGGATTTAGGGGAACCGTGCTTAAGTAAGATGAATTGATTAGTAGTCTTTAGATTAGGTTTGGAAGCAATCTTCACATTTAATAGCTTTTAATTGTTTGAGTCGACGCATTCAATTGATTGACTTGATACCCCCTTGACCTAGATCGAGAGATTGGAAAAGGACAGATCAGTGATGAACTTTGGGATTATGCTAATGAGGGCGAGAGCTAAGTTAGTATATCTTAGGGCGAATAGCGGACCGAGAGGACCTTTTCACTACCCACAAACCTGTTTAGATATTACTTTGATTTCTATCCTGACCCTAGATGCCATGGGGAACCGACGATCCTAGTTCTTCTTCAATCTGATATTTCGCTCTTTAATTCTCTTTCCCTTTTCTCTTGTAGTGTTAAAAAATCATTCAAACAAACCCCCAATTGTGTTACTTTGACAGACCTAGCTAGTTATAGGATTCCCTCTCCCTGTGGATTCGATACCCGACTGCCTCTACTGCATTTTGTTGAGACCGTTAGGTTTTATCTTTGATAGGGTTGCGATAGCCGTATCAAATTTTGGCGCCTTTGACGGGGAGATGGTGTAATTTTGTAGCTTTCTTTAGTTTGTCTCTGGTCTCGAGGAATTTATTCCTTGAGGCTGTTCTCATATTTGAGCTAGTGTTTAGTATTTGCAGGTATAAATCCTAAAAGAGGACCATTTGAACCTGCTACTGCTGTAATTTCTCTGCAGGATGCCTAAGATTGCGAGTCATTCTGAGCCCAGTGCTGAGACTTTACCTAGGGGAACCACCCTCCCTCTTGCTGATGAGGGTACCTTCACAATACATCCGTCCTACTACAGTTTGGTGGAGCGGAATTTATTCAGGGGTATGGTAGATGAAGACCCAGCTAGGCATGTTGAGATATTTACAGACTATTGTTCCGCCATTCCTGTAGTTGCTGGTGTGACACAAAACAAGGTAAAGGAATTCCTTTTTCCTTTTTCCTTGACTGATGATGCTAAGGATTGGTGGAGAGATTTAGATAGGAAGGCTGCTGGGGTTAAATATTGGAGTTCGTTAGCTCTAGCCTTCTATAGACGGTATTTTCCTCCTCTGCGAACCAATGCGCTGCGCCGCCAGATCACAAATTTTACTCAATCTACTACTGAAGATTTGAGTGTAGCATGGGCCAGGTTCAAGAAGCTAGTTCGCTCAGTTCCGGATCACGGGTTTGAGCAATGGTTTTTGTGCAACCAATTTTACAATGGGTTGCTTTATGAGCAAAGAATGGTTCTGGATGCTGCTGCACGAGGGAGAGTCCAGGCTAATGTGGAGGATGATGAAGGGTGGCAACTTATTGAAAATATGGCCATCCATTCTGCTAGCTACGGTAATCCTAGAGCGGAGAGAAGGAAGGACACTGTTGTTGAAGAAGTTCATGTGGTAGAAACGGGGAATTTGGGTGAAATACACCAAGTTCACGCTATTGAGATGGTTTGTGGTAGATGCGGTGATGAAGGACATGACCCTATTACTTGTTTGGCTGATTCAGCAAGGGTTCTTGCTTATAGGAAATTCAAGCAAGGGGGTTCTTTTTCCGAGTTATATGCCGAGTTAACTGCTGCAAAATCTCAACCACCCATGGATGAAGGCAAGGTACTCATTACCCAAGCCGAATATCAAGATCTCAAGGCCACTATCAATGCGCAAAAGCTTGAGCAACAATCTAGTGCGGATACCCTCCGGAAACTGCTCGACAGATGCAATTCGCTACTTCCAAACAATGACCCAGTCAATGCCATAAATCTGAGAAGTGGTCGTGCTTATGACAGTCCTATACACGTCCCTGAAAGCACGCATACCGAGGTCGACGATGTCTCAGATGAATTAACTGAAGACGTACAGAGAAGTGATCGATCGACTGAGAATACTACTCGATCGAATGCTTTTGTTAAGGATACTGCGCGATCGAGTAAATCCATCACTCGATCGAGTAGTCCAGTTGAAGAATGTCCTCGATCGAGTAGTATACTTACTCGATCAAGCAATCTAGGCATAGGAGATCCTCGGCCGAGTAGTCCTTCTACTCGATCGAAGGATGATGAGGAAGAAATCACTCGATCGAGTGCACAGAAGTCTCGATCGAGTGATTGTCAGACATCAGGCACGCGAATCGAGATTGTGTGCGATGAAGTACCTTCCCCTGCTGAGAAGGTACCGAGTAAAGAGAAAATTGGGGACCCGTTTCCAATGGTCAGAGTCATATACCCAGGTTGTTTACGTGATTCAAAGACGGAGAAACAGTTCAGCAAATTTGTAGACATGGTTAAAAACATTCAGCTAACTGTGCCTTTTGCCGAGCTAATCACTCAAGTACCACCTTACGCCAAATTTATGAAAGATATTGTAACGCGTAAGAAGGCACTTGAGAATTTCGCTACTGTCGCTTTTATGGAAGAGTCTAGTAGTTTAATTCTGAATAAGTCTCCCCCTAAATTAAAGGATCCGGGTAGTTTCTCTAGTACTTGTGTTATAGGAGATGTCGTGATAGATAAGGCACTATGTGATCTTGGAGCTAGTGTAAGTGTCATGCCTTATTCTATCTGTCTGACTTTTACCAATGCACTACAAGAAAACTTGTTTCAGGCGACTGTTATAAGGCGACTGATACAAGTAGTCGCCAATTTAGCGACTGAAAATAGAATAAGGCGACTGAGATCAGTCGCCAATTTGGCGACTGAAACAATCCTCAGATTTTAATTAAAAAAACTCGGGCGACTGATTTCAGTCGCCAAATTGGCGACTGATAAGCCATTTGGCGACTGAAATCAGTCGCCAAATTGGCGACTACCTTTTCAGTCGCCAATTTGTGTATTATTCCAGAATCGCGAAACTAATCCGCCACTCTCTACTTCCCCAAATTTCTTCAAAACACCCGAAACCCCTATTCCCTCTACAAAATCGCCACCACTACTACTCCATTCCCTTAACCACCTCTCCGACCACCACTACGACACTAGCTATACCGATATCACCACCGTCCTCACCAACAAACTCCGACTCTTATTCTATTTCCGTCACTTTTCCTTAATTAGGTGCGATTTTGCTCTCCTAAATCTAATTCCTTAGCTTGTTTGTTTGTTTATTTTATGATTTTAATTAGTATTATGATGTTTATGTATAATTTGTGATGCTTACAAAGTTCTAATGGTTAGTTAGTTAGGGTTTGTGTAGGTTGATGGTTAGGGTTTATATAAATTGGGGGTTTTGTGAAATTGTTAACATTATGTTAATCGAGGTTGTAATTGACAATGTATTGGTGTTTTTGATGATGTTAGGATTGTTGATTGACTAAATTAGTATAAATGGGAGTATTATTGATGGTAGAAAGTTAGTATTCCCTCCGTCGTATTCATTTGTTTGCCCTTTAAATTATTTTTTATGGTTGTTTTAATCAAAAGGCAAATAAATAATTGTGATGGAGGGAGTAGAATGTTAGGATTTTATAATTAAAGTGTGTATGTATTAGTTTGATAGTTGTTTAGTATCCCTGTTGATAATGTTATTGATTAGAATGATAGTAGTTTAATTAGTGATATGTTAATTTTAGTATAGTTAGTATCCATGTTGACAATATTATTGTTTGGTTTATTATTGATAATAGATATGTTCCTAGAGGTAGTAATAATTGATAATCAATATTGTTGTAATTATTGTTGTGTGGGTTAATGTTTAGATTAAAATGAAGAGGTTGGAACGTACATGGATGTACGAAGATAGACTTGATAAGAAAAGACGTCCTACCGCTAGATTTATAAAGGGGGTTGCCGAGTTTATTGAATTTGCTAGACAACAAGACGAGTATGATTTAGTAGCAAAGAAACTTAGGTGTCCTTGTATTAAATGCAAAAACATGAGATATCTACATGACATTGAGGTTCAAGAACATCTTTATACAAACGGGGTTTGTCCAAACTACTACAATTGGATTTCTCATGGAGAATCATATTTTTCACTTCCCGAACAATCTCAAATCCCACAAAATGAGAACCCATATAGAGATATGGTAGTTGATGCATTTGAGTCTAATATTTTCAATAATGATCATATACCAATGAGTGAAGAAGAACCACACCCACAAGCAAAAGCCTTTTTTGATATGTTAAAGGCGAGTGAAAAACCATTATATGAAGGGAGCAAAATGTCATTGTTAGAAGCCGCCTCTAGGATAGTAACTTTGAAATGTGAGTACAATTTGCCATTTACTTGTGTTGATGGCATTGCTTCTTTGATTGAGGATGTTATCCCCGATAATAATGTCATGACCCGATCATTCTACAATACCAAAAAAGTAGTGAAAGGTCTAGAACTTCCGCATTACAAGATTGATGCATGTCCCGATGGATGTATGCTCTTTTGGAAGGATGATGCTTTACTTGACAAGTGTAGTAAATGTGAAAAGGCTAGATATAAGACAATTGAGGGAAGTATTGTCTTGAAAGGTAAAAAGGGAAAGAATGAAAAAAAGAGAGGTGAAAAGAGTAAGAAACCAATACCCGAAAATCCCGTAACTTACTTTCCTCTAGCTCCTAGACTTCAAAGAATGTTTGCTACCAAAAACATTGCCGAGCAAATGAGATGGCACAAGGAAAATCCCCGTACTCCGGGAAAGATGTGTCATCCGAGTGATGGAGAGGAATGGAAGCGGTTTGATATGCTTTACCCCGACTTTGCTGAGGAACCCCGTAATGTGCGACTTGGCCTTTGTACGGATGGTTTTGCTCCATTTGGCCAGTTTGGTAGAAAGTACTCTTCTTGGCCCGTAATGGTCACTCCATACAACTTACCACCTTGGTTATGTATGAAAAAACAATTCATCTTCTTGTCACTAATTATTCCTGGCCCTGATAATCCAAAAACCGCCTTAGATGTTTATTTGCAACCTGTGGTGGAAGAATTGAAACAATTGTGGGAGGTAGGTGTGCAAACATATGATGTGTCTTTAAAGCAAAATTTTCAACTAAGAGCTTCATTGTTGTGGACCATTAATGATTTTCCCGCCTACGGTATGCTATCTGGATGGTCTACCGCGGGAAAAAAGGCATGTCCTTGTTGCATGTACCAAAGCAAAGCATTTTCGCTTCCTTGTTCCCATAAAGTGAGTTGGTTTGATTGTCATAGACAATTCTTACCGGAGGGGCATGCCTTTAGGAGCAACAAAAAAGCTTTCAGAAAAGGTAAAGTGGAGCGCAATCATGCTGTAGATCGACTTCCGGGGGATAAGGTGTGGGATATGGTTTGTGATTTGTCACGTACTATTGATTGTACTAAAGCAGAGACGGAGGTGCTGAAAAAGAAGAAAATTGGTTGGTTTAAAAGAAGCATTTTTTGGGATCTTCCTTATTGGAAAACGATGTTAATTAGGCACAATTTGGATGTAATGCATATAGAAAAGAACTTCTTTGAGCAACTGATTCACACGATTATGGATGTAAAGGGAAAGACTTGTGATAATGTTAAATCAAGAGAAGATTTGAAGATAATTTGCCATCGTTCCAATCTTCACATTCGTAGCGATGAGTCTTTGCCAAAATCTATTTTTACACTTGACAAAGCTCAAAGGAAGGTCTTATGTGAGTGGTTAAGAAAGTTAAAATTTCCTGACGGATATGCATCCGATTTTAGTCGATGTGTTGATATGAAGGAGCTAAAGTTGCAAGGCTTGAAAAGTCATGATTGTCATATCTTCATGGAACGATTATTACCTGTATCTTTGAGACATCTCCTCCCCACTCCTGTGTGGAATGCAATTGTTGAGATAAGTCAATTTTTTCGAGATTTATGTTCGTCTTCAATATGTGTTGATGACATGATTCGTCTTGAGGAGCAAATACCAGAGATATTGTGTAAGTTCGAGATGATATTTCCTCCATCATTTTTTAATTCCATGGAGCATGTACCGATACATTTGCCTTACGAAGCCAAAGTTGGAGGCCCCGTCCAATATAGGTGGATGTATCCATTTGAAAGGTAAGATCACTAAGTAGTAATTAAATTATAATTATTATCGTACTATCTCTTTAATTGATTTAATATTTATATACTAGTCTTAACAACTATTAATCCCATCAATTATTGAATAGGTTTCTTAATCACGTGAAGAAGAAAATTGGTAACAAAGCTCGGGTTGAAGGTTCAATATGCAATGCGTATTTAACGGAAGAGATTGCAAAATTTTGCTCTCTTTACATTGAAAAACATATTGAAACCAAAGCAAAAAACTTGAGTGTTGATAAAGCGGATGATGAAGGCAATGGAAGTGGTGGATTCCAGGCCGAATCCAATATAAACCTTGGCTTCTGATATAGTTTAGAAACTTGTTACATGAAACAATTTATGGTTGAAACAATTCCGTTTAAGAAAATTTGTAAACTTGAAACAATTTTTTTTATCTCTATGAGGATGTTGGTTTCACATCGTGTTGTTGTAAATGTGTGAAATCTTTGTGTTTTCTTGTATACTTGCAGGTAGGGTATGATGGTATGGTATGGTAGGATGAAAACAGAAATTTTCATGCAATATCACAGGTATTTTGGCGACTGAAATGTTCATTTGGCGACTATTTTCAGTCGCCAAAACCCCTGTATTTTTGCAAAGTGAAAATCCATTAGCGACTGCTTGACGACTGAAATCAGTCGCCAAATTGGCGACTGAATACTATGGTAGTCGCCAAAATGGCGACTGATTTCAGTCGCCAAATTGGCGACTACATAATATTTCAGTCGCCAATTTGAGCGACTGATTTCAGTCGCCATTTTTCACAATTGGCGACTATTTTTTCAGTCGCCAAATTTGGCGACTGAAAGTAGTCGCCCGAATATTTTTTGGCGACTAATGACAGCGACTATGTCTTGGCGACTGAAATCAGTCGCCAAATTCATTTTAGCGACGGAAATCAGTCGCCAATATCAGTCGCCTGAATGTTGTTTTCTTGTAGTGTGGGGTTGTCTGAAGACGACCAATATCACCCTACAGATGGCTGATAGATCTGTTAGGAGACCCTTAGGTGTCGTAGAAGACGTGCCCGTTAAGGTGGGCAAGTTTTTTATTCCTGTCGACTTCATAGTCTTAGACATTGCTGAGGATACCCGTACCCAAATTATTTTGGGTAGGCCGTTTTTGTATACTGCTGGAGCCATTATAGATTTTAAACTCGGGCGTTTAACTCTAGCCGTAAGGGATGATACAATTTCGTTCAGTTTAACTGACACTTTATCTAGACCAATGATAGAGGATACCTGCTTTTCTGTTGATATCATTGATGAGTTCACTTATGAGTTCTGGCCGGATTCCTTGATAAAGGATCCGTTGGAATCTTTGACATTGTTAGATGAGTGTGCAGATTATTTTGATGACGATGACGTGTGCTGAAATTGCTTGGAGCTACTGCCGATGAGGTAGAATTGACTGACGCGGAGGAAGAACAGCTGGGACACTTGGGTCATGCCTTGTGTTCCGTCGAGGTAAAAGTTCCCGAGCGTAAGCCTCTTCCAACTCACCTTAAATATGCTTTTCTTGATAATACTGAGCAATTTCCAGTTATTGTTAGTTCCAAACTGAATGAGGAACAGCTAACCGCTTTGTTGGCTGTACTTAAGAGGAACAGGAAAGCAATGGGTATTCACTGGATGACATCAAGGGCATCAGCCCTGATGTCTGTATGCACAAGATTGAGCTGGAAGAAGGTCACAAACCTTGCAGACAGGGTCAGCGGAAGCTGAACCCGAAGATGGAGGAGGTTGTGATGACCGAGGTGATGAAACTACTCGATGCAGGTATTATTTATTCAGTTGGTCACTCCAAATGGGTAAGCCCAGTTCAGGTTGTACCCAAGAAAGGAGGTACTACAGTTGTAAAAAATGAAAAGAATGAATTGATACCTACTCGACTAGTAACTGGGTGGCGGATGTGTATAGACTATAGGCAGTTAAATGCCGCCACCAAGAAAGATCATTTCCCCCTTCCTTTCATTGATCAGATGATAGAAAGGTTAGCTTCTCATGAGTTTTTCTGTTATCTGGACGGATACTCAGGGTTCTTTCAGATCCCTATTCATCCAGATGATCAGGAAAAGACTACTTTTACTTGTCCTAAGGGTGTTTTTGCTTATCGTAGAATGCCTTTTGGTTTGTGTAATGCCCCAGCTACCTTTCAGAGGTGCATGATGGGGATATTTTCTGAGTATATAGAGTCTATCATGGAAGTCTTTATGGATGACTTCAGTGTCTATGGGAATGATTTTGATAAATGTTTAGCTAACCTTGACAAAGTTTTGCAGCGTTGTATCGAGGTTAATCTGGTGCTAAACTGGGAGAAGTGCCATTTCATGGTCAATGAGGGAGTAGTCCTTGGGCACTTGGTTTCGAATAGGGGTATTGAGGTAGACAGAGCAAAGGTGCAAGTGATTCAGCAATTACCCCCTCCTATTAACGTTAAGGGGGTGAGGAGTTTCCTTGGTCACGCCGGTTTTTATCGCCGGTTCATCAAGGACTTCTCTAAGATTACTAAACCACTTACACAGTTGCTATTAAAAGATGCTCCTTTCGATTTTACTGATGATTGTCTTTCTGCTTTTAACACTTTGAAACAGGCTTTGGTCTCTGCACCCATCATTCAGCCTCCTGATTGGACGCTGCCGTTTGAGATTATGTGCGATGCAAGCGATTACGCACTAGGAGCGGTGCTCGGCCAGCGGAAAGACAAAGCTTTGAATGCTATTTACTATGCGAGCCGAACTCTGGATGAGGCTCAAGTGAAATATGCTACCACTGAGAAGGAGCTTTTAGCTGTAGTTTATGCGCTTGATAAATTTAGATCATATCTGTTGGGTTCTAAAGTGATTGTTTTTACAGATCATGCAGCGCTAAAACACCTTCTGAATAAGAAGGAAGCTAAACCCAGATTGCTGAGGTGGATACTCCTTCTCCAGGAGTTTGATCTGGAAATCAGGGACAAGAAAGGCGCTGAGAATGTTGTAGCGGATCATCTTTCGCGTTTGATGCGACAAGAGGGGGAGGATTCTCTTCCCATTAATGATTCGTTTGTTGATGATACTTTATGCACTGTCTATTCTATTAAATCTAAAGATGGTGTTGAACCTTGGTTTGCAGATTATGCCAATCACATTGTCAGCCAGAAGCTGCCACCTGATATGTCCTATCAGCAGCGGAAGAAATTTCTACATGATGTACGGGATTATTTCTGGGATGATCCATATTTGTTTAAGTCATGCGCAGACGGTCTCTTCAGACGGTGTGTTCCGCAGTGGGAGATCAAAGCTATCCTAGAAGGCTGCCATTCTGCCCCTTGTGGAGGTCACCACGGTCCATCGCGCACCGTGGCTAAGGTATTACAGTCTGGTTTCTATTGGCCGACTCTCTTTGCTGACACTAAAGTTTTTGTTGCTAGCTGTGATGCTTGCCAGCGGACAGGAAACATATCGAAGAGACATGAGATGCCCCAAAACGGCATTTTAGAGGTCGAGATTTTCGATGTCTGGGAGATTGATTATCAAGGACCATTCCCGTCGAGTCTTGGTAACAGGTATATTCTGGTAGCTGTAGATTATGTGTCTAAATGGGTAGAAGCGATTGCTACTCCCAACTGTGATGCCAAGACCGTGATTAAGCTGTTTTGTAAGACCATTTTCCCTCGTTTTGGCGTCCCTAGGGTTGTCATTAGTGATAGGGGTATGCATTTTAGGGACCAGCAGCTAACGACCTTACTGTCTAAATATGGTGTCAAACATCGTAGGGGTTTGGGGTATCATCCTCAGACTAGTGGGCAGGTTGAAGTCTCTAATAGAGAACTAAAGGAGATTTTAAGTAAGGTCGTGTCTAAATCACGGAAGGATTGGAGTGCCAAACTGGATGACACATTATGGGCCTACAGGACCGCATTCAAGACACCTATCGGTGCCTCACCGTATCGATTAGTGTATGGGAAGTCCTGTCATTTACCTGTTGAGCTAGAACATAAAGCCTGGTGGGCAGTCCGCCAACTTAATTATGATGCTAACTTGTGTGGTGAGAAACGCTTGTTGCAGCTAGATGCACTAGAGGAATTCCGTCTGAATGCCTATGATAGCTCGCGTATTTACAAAGAAAAGACCAAACGTTGGCACGACAAGAGAATCATACCTCGCGAGTTCCAAGTTGGGCAGAAGGTGTTGCTATTCAACGCCCGACTGCGTCTATTTCCTGGTAAGTTGAAATCCAGGTGGAGTGGTCTGTACACAGTAACTGCTGTTACTCAGTTTGGATCCGTTGAGATAGAAGACTCCGAGGGCAACCAGTTTAAGGTTAATGGGCATCAGGTGAAACATTACTATGGAGCTGACAGTGTCGTGGGTCACGTCGAAGTGCTCTTCTTCGACGGAGACGAGGAGCTTGATGATTGAAGCTCAAGGGTTGTGCGGGACCTTATAAACCTGCGCCTATCGGGAGGCAACCCGATCTATTGTTTTGTTGTACCGTATTAATAACTTTTTAGTAGTTTATTTCTGTTTTACTGTTCAAACAATTTCAATTGCGTACTTTCTTGCTTCTCGCAGTCTTGGGTGCCACTGGTTCTGCTTTTAACTCGATCGAGTAGCATTTTCCATTCGATCAAATACCAGGTACCCTCGATCGAGCACTTTGTTTACTCGATCGAGTAATTCTGCGACGAACTCTCTCGAACGAGCTGTTTTATACTCGGACGAGCGGCTCCATCTTGTTTTCAATCGATCGAGTAGTGTTCTACTCGATCGATTCCCTGAACCACCTCCTTTCGGTCCGGTTTGGGGAAGTCGGTTATACACACGTTCCTGTAAGTTTCCGACTCTCTCTAGTTTGCAATTCTTTTTCCTTTACTTTGTACAATGGGGACATTGTACGGTTTGGTTTGGGGAGGTTTTGCATCCATATCGTGTCTGCATTTCGTTTTTAATGCATTTTTGTATGCATTGTTAATCACTCAAAAATTCCAAAAAACTTCAAAAATTTCATGTTTATTTTTGCATTTTAGTCGAGTCGGAACAATTCTCTTCTGCTCTTCATCTAGTCTCGACTTAAGCCTTGCACAGTTAATATCTCTTGCATGATCATTTGCTGTTAATCGATGCTGAACGAATAGACTTGACTTGACATGTTGGCAACCTACTTACATATTCTGAGGACTAGAGCTCTTAAACTGGTGACATCTATGACCAGTTCATATAGGATTGTGAGTAGTTACTCCCTCGTGTCATCGCATTGCATGTATATGAAATCTGATTCTTATTGCCTGCACGTACGGGTTCGTGGTCGGTATCACATGTTTGGAGAATGCTTGCAATTTCCCTTTTTCTCATTACCCATTTAACTCCACATTCAGCCAAAACTGCCAGTTGACCCACAATCTACATCCCAAATTTAGCCTACCTTGCGTCGAGCTAGTCTAGTGGTGGTTGTTGAGGTATTTACTTCATTTTATCAGTTTGGTTTGCATCCCTGCCACGGAGTTGGTATCTGAAGAATTTGGGAATCGAAGTTGAAACTGTTTCCGTGGAAATGTTAGCTGAATATTTTTTTTTTAAAAAAAAAAGAAAAAAAAGAAGAAAAAATAATAGAGAAAAAGAAAAAGAAAACGGTCTCTTTTCCCATGCTTTATTCATATCATATGGGGATTCAGTAAGAGCTGAATAAGCTAACCAGTTTCGTTTCCACTCCATCCTTTTGGTTCTAGTGAGTTGTCGGCCGAATCATGGCCGTGTACTTCATTTTGAGATAAGAAGACGGATTTTGTCATTTGATTAAGATCAGGTAGCTAGCTTGACGCCTTACCTCCTCTATTCCATTATTGTTTTGCCCCTTCTTACCCATAACCTCACTTATCCAAATGTTGCGAGCATTCGGCGTGTGATAGTCCTTGAATGGTGGTTGTGCGTGTGTACGGTAACTGAATCGTTTATCATGTTAGTTGGCATTGCATGAACGCGACGGTCGTAGTTAGGTGAGCGACTATTTTCTCCTTCTCTCTCTTGCACATAACTTGCTTACCCTTTGCTTTGCTGAGAGAAGAGTGACCCGTGAGAGTCCGACATTGATGGTCTGGCAAGGTCGACGGTTCAGTTCGTTTGCATTTGATATCATTGCTGAGTTTGATTGTTGCATTAAATTGGTTCAGGCAGGCGATTTGCGGTAGTCCGGAGTTTATTTGTTCCATCTTTTTGTTGCATCCTTTTTGCTTGAGAACAAGAAAAGGTTTGGTTTGGGGAAGTTTGATGCGTGTATTTTATATAGACCTTTTAGGCCATATTTGCACGCATTTCCATGCTCATTTAATAGTGTTATACTACAAATATCTCCCGAATAGTCTACTTTGGTTTGTTTTGTAATATTTGCAGGTATGGACCAGAATGACGGAAAACTAGCCATTTTGTAGCTCCTCAAGCATGCATAAGTGAGTCGGAAAGGAATCTTGGTGTCTCGGAATGCGTGAAGTCGTGTTAAAGGAATGGAAGAACGAAATCCATGAGCAAAGCTCTCGTTCGAGGTGTAAAAGCCTTCGATCGACTACTCTATTAATTAGAAGACCTCGATCGAGTAACCATTCTACTCGATCGAGCTGCTGGCTTTGGACATTTACTCGATCGAGCACTATGGTTACTCGATCGAGTGATTTGGACAACGAATTCTACTCGTTCGAGAGGTTTCATACTAATGGGCTTCGCGAGATAGTGTATTAAGCAATAGACGCCTTGTAATTTGTTATTCTACTTAAGGGTGAAATTACGTAACAATAGACAGACTCCTTACTCTAGACTTCAGACTAGACAACAACTTTTTACCCTAGACTTTATTTTTGACTTTTATTTTGGATTTGAATTGGAAGACTTCTTCTGACTTTCTTCTTCTTTCCAATTCGGTATTATTGTTCTTGAATTCAATTAATTATTTCTCTATGTCTCTTTATTTCTTATTTATTGTTGTTGTTCTTCTTTCTATTATCCGTAGCTAATTCCTTGGCTAGGATTTAGGGGAACCATGGCTTAGGTAAGATGAATTTATTAGTAGTCTTTAGATTAGGTTTGGATGCAATCATCACATTTAATAGCTTTTAATTGTTTGAGTCGACGCATTCAATTGATTGATTTGATACCCCCTTGACCTAGATCGAGAGATTGGAAAAGGGCAGATCAGTGATGAACATTGGGATTATGCTAATGAGGGCGAGAGCTAAGTTAGTATATCTTAGGGCGAATAGCGGACCGAAAGGACCTTTTCACTACCCACAAACCTGTTTAGATTTTACTTTGATTTCTATCCTGACCCTAGATGCCATGGGGAACCGACGATCCTAGTTCTTCTCCTTTCTGTTATTTCGCTCTTTATTTCTCTTTCCCTTTTCTCTTGTAGTGTTAGAAAATCATTTAAACAAACCCCCCAATTTAGTTACCTTGGAAGACTTAGCAAGTTATAGGATTCCCTCTCCCTGTGGATTCGATACCCGACTGCCTCTACTGCATTTTGTTGAGACCGTTAGGTTTTATCTTTGATAGGGTTGCGACAGCCGTATAAAATTTTGGCGCCGTTGCCGGGGAGACGATGTAATTTTATAGCTTTCTTTAGTTTGTCTTTGGTCTCAAGGAATTTATTCCTTGAGACTGTTCTCATATTTGAGTTAGTGTTTAGTATTTGCAGTATAAATCCTAAAAGAGGACCATTTGAACCTGCCGCTGCTGTAATTTCGCTGCAGGATGCCTAAGATTGCGAGTCATTCTGAGCCAGTGCTGAGACTCTACCTAAGGGAACTACTCTCCCTCTTGCTGATGAGGGTACCTTCACAATACATCCGTCTTACTACAGTTTAGTGGAGCGGAATTTATTCAGGGGTATGGTAGATGAAGACCCAGCTAGGCATGTTGAGATATTTACAGACTATTGTTCCGCCATTCCTGTAGTTGCTGGTGTGACACAAGACAAGGTAAAGGATTTCCTTTTGCCTTTTTCCTTGACTGATTACGCTAAGGATTGGTGGAGAGATTTAGATAGGAAGGCTGCTGGGGTTAATGATTGGAGTTTGTTAGCTCTAGCCTTCTATAGACGGTATTTTCCTCCTATGCGAACCAATACGCTGCGCCGCCAGATCACAAATTTTACTCAATCTACTACTGAAGATTTGAGTGTAGCATGGGCCAGGTTCAAGAAGCTAGTTCGCTCAGTTCCGCATCACGGGTTTGAGCAATGGTTTTTGTGCAACCAATTTTACAATGGGTTGCTTTATGAGCAAAGAATGGTTCTGGATGCTGCTGCACGAGGGAGATTTCAGGCTAATGTGGAGGATGATGAAGGGTGGCAACTTATTGAAAATATGGCCATCCATTCTGCTAGCTACGGTAATCCTAGAGCGGAAAGAAGGAGGGACACTGTTGTTGAAGAAGTTCATGTGGTAGAAACGGGGAATTTGGGTGAAATACACCAAGTTCAAGCTATTGAGATGGTTTGTGGTAGATGCGGTGATGAAGGACATGACCCTATTACTTGTTTGGCTGATTCAGCAAGGGTTCTTGCTTATAGGAAATTCAAGCAAGGGGGTTCTTTTTCCGAGTTATATGCCGAGTTAACTGCTGCAAAATCTCAACCACCCGTGGATGAAGGCAAGGTACTCATTACCCAAGCCGAATATCAAGATCTCAAGGCCACTATCAATGCGCAAAAGCTTGAGCAACAATCTAGTGCGGATACCCTCCGGAAACTGCTCGACAGATGCAATTCGCTACTTCCAAACAATGACCCAGTCAATGCCATAAATATGAGAAGTGGTCGTACTTATGACGGTCCTGTACACGTCCTTGAAAGCACACATACCGAGGTTGACGATATCTCGGTTGAATTAACTGAAGATGTACAGAGAAGTGATCGATCGACTGATAATACTACTCGATCAAGTCATTTTGTTAAGGACACTGCTCGATCGAGTAAACTTATCACTCGATCGAGTAGTCCAGTTGAAGAATGTCCTCGATCGAGTAGTATACTTACTCGATCGAGCAATCTAGGCATGGGAGATCCTCGACCGATTAGTCCTTCTACTCGATCGAAGGATGATGAGGAAGAAATCACTCGATCGAGTGCACAGAAGTCTCGATCGAGTGAATGTCAGACATCAGGCACGCGAATCGAGATTGTGTGCGATGAAGTACCTTCCCGTGCTGAGAAGGTACCGAGTAAAGAGAAATTTGGGGACCCGTTTCCAATGGTCAGAGTCCCATACCCAGGTCGTTTACGTGATTCAAAGACGGAGAAACAGTTCAGCAAATTTGTAGACATGGTTAAAAACATTCAGGTAACTGTGCCTTTTGGCGAGCTAATCACTCAAGTACCACCTTACGCCAAATTTATGAAAGATATTGTAACGCGTAAGAAGGCACTTGAGAATTTCGCTACTGTCGCTTTTATGGAAGAGTCTAGTAGTTTAATTCTGAATAAGTTTCACCCTAAATTAAAGGATCCGGGTAGTTTCTCTATTACTTGTGTTAAAGGAGATGTCGTGATAGATAAGGCACTATGTGATCTTGGAGCTAGTGTAAGTGTCATGCCTTATTCTATCTGTCGTAAGCTGAACATGCACTACAAGAAAACTTGTTTCAGGCGACTGTTATAAGGCGACTGATACAAGTAGTCGCCAATTTAGCGACTGAAAATAGAATAAGGCGACTGAGATCAGTCGCCAATTTGGCGACTGAAGACAATCCTCAGATTTTAATTAAAAAAACTCGGGCGACTGATTTCAGTCGCCAAATTGGCGACTGATAAGCCATTTGGCGACTGAAATCAGTCGCCAAATTGGCGACTACCTTTTCAGTCGCCAATTTGTGTATTATTCCAGAATCGCGAAACTAATCCGCCACTCTCTACTTCCCCAAATTTCTTCAAAACACCCGAAACCCCTATTCCCTCTACAAAATCGCCACCACTACTACTCCATTCCCTTAACCACCTCTCCGACCACCACTACGACACTAGCTATACCGATATCACCACCGTCCTCAGCAACAAACTCCGACTCTTATTCTATTTCCGTCACTTTTCCTTAATTAGGTGCGATTTTGCTCTCCTAAATCTAATTCCTTAGCTTGTTTGTTTGTTTATTTTATGATTTTAATTAGTATTATGATGTTTATGTATAATTTGTGATGCTTACAAAGTTCTAATGGTTAGTTAGTTAGGGTTTGTGTAGGTTGATGGTTAGGGTTTATATAAATTGGGGGTTTTGTGAAATTGTTAACATTATGTTAATCGAGGTTGTAATTGACAATGTATTGGTGTTTTTGATGATGTTAGGATTGTTGATTGACTAAATTAGTATAAATGGGAGTATTATTGATGGTAGAAAGTTAGTATTCCCTCCGTCTTATTCATTTGTTTGCCCTTTAAATTATTTTTTATGGTTGTTTTAATCAAAAGGCAAATAAATAATTGTGATGGAGGGAGTAGAATGTTAGGATTTTATAATTAAAGTGTGTATGTATTAGTTTGATAGTTGTTTAGTATCCATGTTGATAATGTTATTAATTAGAATGATAGTAGTTTAATTAGTGATATGTTAATTTTAGTATAGTTAGTATCCATGTTGACAATATTATTGTTTGGTTTATTATTGATAATAGATATGTTCCTAGAGTTAGTAATAATTGATAATCAATATTGTTGTAATTATTGTTGTGTGGGTTAATGTTTAGATTAAAATGAAAAGGTTGGAACGTACATGGATGTACGAAGATAGACTTGATAAGAAAAGACGTCCTACCGCTAGATTTATAAAGGGGGTTGCCGAGTTTATTGAATTTGCTAGACAACAAGACGAGTATGATTTAGTAGCAAAGAAACTTAGGTGTCCTTGTATTAAATGCAAAAACATGAGATATCTACATGACATTGAGGTTCAAGAACATCTTTATACAAACGGGTTTTGTCCAAACTACTACAATTGGATTTCTCATGGAGAATCATATTTTTCACTTCCCGAACAATCTCAAATCCCACAAAATGAGAACCCATATAGAGATATGGTAGTTGATGCATTTGAGTCTAATATTTTCAATAATGATCATATACCAATGAGTGAAGAAGAACCACACCCACAAGCAAAAGCCTTTTTTGATATGTTAAAGGCGAGTGAAAAACCATTATATGAAGGGAGCAAAATGTCATTGTTAGAAGCCGCCTCTAGGATAGTAACTTTGAAATGTGAGTACAATTTGCCATTTACTTGTGTTGATGGCATTGCTTCTTTGATTGAGGATGTTATCCCCGATAATAATGTCATGACCCGATCATTCTACAATACCAAAAAAGTAGTGAAAGGTCTAGAACTTCCGCATTACAAGATTGATGCATGTCCCGATGGATGTATGCTCTTTTGGAAGGATGATGCTTTACTTGACAAGTGTAGTAAATGTGAAAAGGCTAGATATAAGACAATTGAGGGAAGTATTGTCTTGAAAGGTAAAAAGGGAAAGAATGAAAAAAAGAGAGGTGAAAAGAGTAAGAAACCAATACCCGAAAATCCCGTAACTTACTTTCCTCTAGCTCCTAGACTTCAAAGAATGTTTGCTACCAAAAACATTGCCGAGCAAATGAGATGGCACAAGGAAAATCCCCGTACTCCGGGAAAGATGTGTCATCCGAGTGATGGAGAGGAATGGAAGCGGTTTGATATGCTTTACCCCGACTTTGCTGAGGAACCCCGTAATGTGCGACTTGGCCTTTGTACGGATGGTTTTGCTCCATTTGGCCAGTTTGGTAGAAAGTACTCTTCTTGGCCCGTAATGGTCACTCCATACAACTTACCACCTTGGTTATGTATGAAAAAACAATTCATCTTCTTGTCACTAATTATTCCTGGCCCTGATAATCCAAAAACCGCCTTAGATGTTTATTTGCAACCTTTGGTGGAAGAATTGAAACAATTGTGGGAAGTAGGTGTGCAAACATATGATGTGTCTTTAAAGCAAAATTTTCAACTAAGAGCTTCATTGTTGTGGACCATTAATGATTTTCCCGCCTACGGTATGCTATCTGGATGGTCTACCGCGGGAAAAAAGGCATGTCCTTGTTGCATGTACCAAAGCAAAGCATTTTCGCTTCCTTGTTCCCATAAAGTGAGTTGGTTTGATTGTCATAGACAATTCTTACCGGTGGGGCATGCCTTTAGGAGCAACAAAAAAGCTTTCAGAAAAGGTAAAGTGGAGCGCAATCATGCTGTAGATCGACTTCCGGGGGATAAGGTGTGGAATCGTTACTCGGTCAACGGATTTAATTTCCATACATTCAACTACGGTAAGAATAAGGCTAGGTGCAATTATGGTGTTACTATTTCTTCTCTTGATGACAACGAATACTATGGTATAGTTGAGGATATATTTGAGTTGAGCTATAATGGGCGTGAGCGTTCTTATAATACTGTCTTATTTAAGTGTGAATGGAAGGATAACTCTGTGGCCGGTATGAAAGTTCATGAACGTTATAAAATCGTCGAAGTGAATCATACCCGGACATACTCAAAGTATGATCCATTTATACTCGCACATCAAGCCAATCAAGTATATTTCGCTTCTTATCCAAGCACGAAGAATGATCGAAATCAAAAGCAGTGGTGTGCAATTTTTAAGACAAAAGCACGCTCACAAGTAGATACAACTTTTTTTCAAGAAGAAATAGTATCTAGCGGGTTTTTGTTGTCTCCACCTGATGAGGACATCCATGAGAATGGAAATGAAGAGGGTGAAGGTTTAGAGAACGAGGATGGTGATGGTCAAGTTGACGGTGATGGTGGTGTTGATAGTGATAATGATAATGAATCAATTGGTGATGATGATGAGGACGAATTTGATGATGATAATGATTAATTGGGTAAAGATATATTTATATATATTTTAATTAAGTTTTTTATGTTATTTGATGTTTTTTTATGTTATTAACAGCTTATGTTTGTTTTTTATGTTATTAACCGTTTCTAACAATTTGAATATTTGTGTACTTGTAGATGGCAGGAGGTCGAGGTAGACAACGTGGCGGCGGTTCAAACAGACGCCGTAGTACTTCTTCAGTCGACGAGGAGGAGATGGAGATTATTGATCAGCAGAGTCCGGTAGTGGTCGAGGAATCGACCAATGACGAGTCCTCGGATCAGACATCGGAGACGATCCAGTTCACGCCGGAAGGGAAGATGATACTTGATCCCGCGGGGTTTTGGTAAGACAACCACCAATGTCTTTAATTTATTAGTTTATAATTATATTACATTATTATTTACCATAAATGCATACTATTCCATAATTTATTTTTCAGGTTTTCGTCTCAAAAGGTTGTACGCGGTTGTACTCAGAGTACAAAGCAGAAGATGACGGGAGTTGCTCCTACTTGTTGGACCAAGGCTACCTCTGCACAAAAAGAGGAGTGGTTCAATAATTTTAGGGTATATTATTTTTGTTTATATTTTCTTATATTATTATAGTTTTTAATTAATAATTTATTTTACTAATACTTACCTTTTAAATTGTAGAAAACATTTGACTGGCCGGCCGGAATAGAGTATATTGTACGTCAAAGGTACAATGAGACGTGCACTAGACGGTTAAGGGACAACATGTATAAGGTTGTCAAGAGGAAGAAGGAGCCGGAGCATATGAGAGGTATTTAATTGTTTTTGTTATTTGTATATTTATAGTTATATTTTTACACATTTTATCATATTTTATTATAATACTTATTTAACTTGTAGGTGGTGCATATGAAGATATGCTTAAGTATCGTGAAACTGAGGAGTTTCAGGCTAGGTCGGCCCAAGCATCCAAAAATAAAAAAGGAGGAAAGAAAGATGGAGCGGCTGAGCCGTCGCATCACGCAGGATCTCGATCTTTCCTTAGCCTAGTTTTGGGTGTAAGTTATAATTTCCACTTTTTCCTCCATTTGAAAATTATAACTTAAATTCTTTTTATTATTAAAATTTTCTTATACAAGTCTTTAATTTTTTCTTTTAGAAGGGTAAGAAGAAAAAAGCTAACACGCCCACAGCTCCGGAGCTCTTCCTTGACACCCATTCCCGGCTCGAAGACAATAGAAGATATTGGATCAAACCAAAAGATAAGGAATTATATGTAAGTTTCAAGCATTTTTGTATTTTTACAATAAGTTCAATTTTTTGAATGTTTAACCAATATTGTAGCTATTTTTAATAACAATGTTTATATTTTGTAGGAAGCATTTTCCGCCGAGAAACTTAGGCATCCCGAGAAACCCGATAACGAGATTTGGTTCGACTTAGTAAAGGGTTTCAAGAAGGGGAACGTCTACGGGATTGGGTCGGCAAAGAACGTATTTTACGAAACTCCAAGGGGAAGAATGTCGTCCACCTCAAACCAAACATACGAGCCGACAGTCGTGGGAAGACTCCAAGCCGCACTTGACGAGGAAAAAAGAAAAAACGCGGAAAGGGATGAAGAAATAAGGATAATGAAAGAGAAATTCAAGGCTTGGGAAAGCAGGTTTGAGAATTGCAACCAAGGTCCCCCTCCCTATCGGCGGGATTATGATGAAGGCAATGGAAGTGGTGGATTCCAGGCCGAATCCAATATAAACCTTGGCTTCTGATATAGTTTAGAAACTTGTTACATGAAACAATTTATGGTTGAAACAATTCCGTTTAAGAAAATTTGTAAACTTGAAACAATTTTTTTTATCTATATGAGGATGTTGGTTTCACATCGTGTTGTTGTAAATGTGTGAAATCTTTGTGTTTTCTTGTATACTTGCAGGTAGGGTATGATGGTATGGTATGGTAGGATGAAAACGGAAATTTTCATGCAATATCACAGGTATTTTGGCGACTGAAATGTTCATTTGGCGACTATTTTCAGTCGCCAAAACCCCTGTATTTTTGCAAAGTAAAAATCCATTTGCGACTGCTTGGCGACTGAAATCAGTCGCCAAATTGGCGACTGAATACTATGGTAGTCGCCAAAATGGCGACTGATGGCGACTGATTTCAGTCGCCAATTTGAGCGACTGATTTCAGTCGCCATTATTCACAATTGGCGACTATTTTTTCAGTCGCCAAATTTGGCGACTGAAAGTAGTCGCCCGAATGTTTTTTGGCGACTAATGACAGCGACTACGTCTTGGCGACTGAAATCAGTCGCCAAATTCATTTTAGCGACGGAAATCAGTCGCCAATATCAGTCGCCTGAATGTTGTTTTCTTGTAGTGAGACCACTTTTGAGACCTTGTATGTAATAGAGGAAACAAGTACTAATCTCCGTTTTTACGTTGTTTAAAGAGAGATACTAACATCCAATTGTTATTTATAGACGTAACGGGTCTATAAATAACTTTAGGGAAATAATATATTTGGTTTCCGAATATCTCTGATAACCGCTGATTTTCAAGGATATTATCCACGGTTTTCGGGACAACTGGGTCTTGAAATAAAATGTCTCTAAATTCGCAAAGTAATATCTCTAAGAAATATAATAATGACTTAGGATAACGAAATTGGCATCTGATTTGAATTAAATATATTTTGGAGACATTAAGACCACTTTTCAGACCTTTCCTGTATTAGAAGAAACAAGAAGTATTCTCTATTTTTACGTTGTTTAAAGAGGAATACTAACATCCAATTGCTAGTTATATATCTAACGGGTCTATAAATACCTTTATGGAATTACAAAAAAAAAATTGGATTCCAAATATCGCTGAAAACCGCTGATTTTAATGGTTATTATTCACGGTTTTTGGGACTACTGAGCCTTGAAATAAAATGTCTCTAAATTCGCACTGTAATATCTCTAAGAAATATAATAATGACTCATGATAACGAAATTGACATCTGATTTGAAATACAGATATTTTGGAGACATTAAGACCACTTTTCAGACCTTGTCTGTATTAGAGGAAACAAGAAGTATTCTCTGTTTTTACGTTATTTAAAAAGGAATAATAACATCCAATTGCTATTTATATACGTAACGGGTCTATAAATACCTTAATATTTTTGGTTTCTGAATATCGCTGAAAACGCTGATTTTCAAGGTTATTATCCACGTTTTTCGGGACAACTAGGCCTTGAAATAAAATGTCTCTAAATTCGCACTGTAATATCTCTAAAACTTATAATAATGACTCCGGAAAATGAAATTGGCATCTGATTTGAAATACAGATAATTTGGAGACCTTAAGACCACTTTTCAGACCTTGCCTTTATCAGAAGAAACAAGTAGTAATCTACGTGTTTACGTTGTTTAAAGAGTGATACTAAATTCCAATTACTATTTATAGACGTAACAGGTCTATAAACACCTTTAGAGAAAAAATATCTTTGGTTTCCGAATATTGCTGAAAAGCGTTTTATTTTGAAGGTTATTATCCACGGTTTTCGGAACATCTGGTCCATGAAATAAAATTTCTCTAAATTCGCACTGTAATATCTCTAAGACATATAATAATGACTTAGTATAACGAAATTGACATCTATTTGAAATAGAGATATTTTGGAGACGTTAAGAACACTTTTCAGACCTTGTCTGTATTAGAGGAAACAAGTAGTTATCTCCGTTTTTACGTTGTTTAAAGAGAGATACTAACATCCAATTGCTATTTATTGACGTAACGAGTCTATAAACACCTTTATGGAAAAAATATTTTTGAATTCCGAATATCGCTGAAAACCGCTGGTTTTAAACGTTATTATCCACGGTTTTCGGGACAACTGGGCCTTGAAATAAAATATCTCTAAATTCGAACTGTGATATCTCTAAGACATATAATAATGACTCAGGATAACGAAATTGAAATCTGATTTGAAATACAGATAGTTTGGTGACATTAAGACCACTTTTCGGACCTTGTTTGTGTCAGAGAAAACAAGAAGTATTCTCTGTTTTAACGTTGTTTAAAGAGGGATACTATTCATACTAACATCCGATGGCTATTTTTAGATGTAACGGGTCTATAAATACCTTTAAGGAAAAATTATTTTTTGTTTCCGAATATCGCTGAAAACCGCTGATTTTCAAGGTTATTATCCACGTTTTTCTGGACAATTGGGCCTTGAAAAAAAATCTTTAAATTCGCAATGTAATATCTCTAAGACATATAATAACGACTCAGGATAACAAATTAGCATCTAATTTGAAATACAGATGGTTTGGAGACCTTAAGACCACTTTTCTGACATTGTCAATATAAGAGGAAATCAGAAATATTCTCTGTTTTTACGTTATTCAAAGAGGGATACTAACATCCAATTGCTATTTATAGACGTAACGGGTCTATAAATACCTTTAGGAAAAAAAAAAATTTGGCTTCAGAATATTGCTGAAAACCGCTGAGTTTCTCGGTTATTATCCACGTTTTACGGGACAACTGGGCCTTGAAATAAAATGTCTTTAAATTCGCACTGTAATATGTTTAAGACATATAATAATGACTCAGGATAACGCCAATTTCGTTATCCGTAGACATATAATAATTCCAATTTCGTTATCCGTAGTCATTATTATATGTTTTAAAGATATTACAGTGCGAATTTCGAGTCATTTTATTTCAAGGCCCATTTGTCCCGAAAAACGTGAATAATAACCTTGAAAATCAGCGGTTTTCAGCGGTATTCAGAAATTAAAAATATTTTTTTCCTAAAGGTATTTATAGACCCATTACGTCTAAAAATAGCAATTGGATGTTAATATCCCTCTTTAAACAACGTAAAAATAGAGAATACTTCTTGTTTCCTCTAACACAGACAATGTCTGAAAAATGGTCTTAATGTCTCCAAAAAATTTGTATTTCAAATCAGATGCCAATTTCGTTATCCTATGTAATTATTATATGTCTTAGAGATATTACAGTTCGAATTTAGAGATATTTTATTTCAAGGCCCAGTTGTCCCGAAAACCGTGAATAATAACGTTTAAAACCAGCGGTTTTCAGCGATATTCGGAATTCAAATTTTTTTTCCCTAAAGGTATTTATAGACTCGTTACGTCAATAAATATCAATTGGATGTTAGTATCTCTCTTTAAACAACATAAAAACAGAGATAACTACTTGTTTCCTCTAATACATACAAGGTCTGAAAAGTAGTCTTTAGGTCTCCAAACTATCTTTATTTAAAATCGGATACCAATTTCGTTATCCTGAGTCATTATTATATGTATTAGAGATATTACAGTTTGAATTTCGAGTCATTTTGTTTCAAGGCCCAGTGGTTCCGAAAAACGTGGATAATAATAACCTTGAAAATCAGTGGTTTTTAACGATATTCTGAAACCAAAAATATTTTTTTCTAAAGGTATTTATAGACCGGTTAAGTCTATAAATAGCAATTAGATGTTAGTATCCCTCTTTAACAACGTAAAAACAGAGAATATTTCTTGTTTCCTATGATATTGACAAGGTCGGAGAAATGGTCTTAAGGTCTCCAAACTATGTGTATTTCAAATCAGATGCCAATTTCGTTATCCTTAGTCATTATTATATGTCTTGAGAGATATTACAGTGCGAATTTAAAGACATTTTAGTTCTAGGCCCAGTTGTCCAAAAAAACGTGGATAATAACCTTTAAAATCAGCGGTTTTCAGCAATATTCGGAAACCAATTTTTTTTCCCTAAAGGTATTTATAGACCCGTTACGTCTATAAATAGCAATTGGATGTTAGTATCCGTTTTTAAACAACGTAAAAACGGAGATTGCTACTTGTTTTCTCTAATACATAAAAGGTCTGAAAAGTGGTCTTAATGTCTCCAAAACATCTGTATTTCAAATCAGATGCCAATTTCGTTATCCTGAGTCATTATTATATGTCTTAGAGATATTACAGTTCGAATTTAGAGATATTTTATTTCAAGGCTGAGTTGTCCTGAGAATCGTGGATAATAACGTTTAAAATCAGCGGTTTTCAGCGATATTCGGAAAACAAAATTATTTTTTTCCTAAAGATATATAAAAACCCGTTACGTCTATAAATATCAATTGGATGTTAATATCCCTCTTTAAACAACGTAAAAACAGATAATAATTCATGTTTCCTCTGAAATAGACAAGGTCTGAAAATTGGTTTTAAGGCCTCCAAACTATCTTTATTTCAAATCAAATGACAATTTCGTTATCCTTAGTCATTATTATATGTCTTAAAGATACTACACTGCGAGTTTAAAGACATTTTATTTCAAGGCCCAGTTGTCCGAAAACCGTGGATAATAACCTTCAAAATCTGCAATTTTAAGCGATATTCGGAAACCAAAAATATTTTTTCCCTAAAAGTGTTTATAGACCCTTTACGTCTATAAATAGTAATTTGTTTTAGTATCCCTCTTAAAACAACGTAAAAATAAGATTACTACTTGTTTCCTCTAATACAGATAAGGTGTGAAAAGTGGTCTTACGGTCTTCAAACTATCTTTTTTTTCAATTCAGATGACAATTTCGTTATCCGGAGTCATTATTATATGTCATAGAGATATTACAGTTCGAATTTAGAGACATTTTATTTCAAGGCTCAGTTGTCCTGAAAATCGTGGATAATAACCTTGAAAATCAGCGGTTTTCAGCGAAATTCGGAAACCAAAAATATGTTTTCCCGAAAGGTATTTACAGACCCGTTACATCTACAACTAGCAATTAGATGTTAGTATCTCTCTTTAAACAACGTAAAAACGGAGATTACTTCTTGTTTCCTCTAATACAGACAAGGTTTGAAAAGTGATCTTAAGGTCTCCAAAATATTACAATTTTAAATCAGATGTCAATTTCATTATCCTCACTAATTATTAGTCTTAGAGATATTATAATGCGAATCTAGAGACATGTTATGTCAAGGCCCAGTTGTCTCGAAAACCATGGATAATAACCTTCAAAATCAGCGGTTTTCAGTAATATTCGGAAACCAAAAAAAACTTTTCCCTGAAGGTGTTTTTAGACCCGTTAAGTCTATAAATAGTAATTGGCTTTTAATATCCCTCTTTAAACAACGTAAAAACGGAGAACACTACTTGTTTCCTCTAACACATATAAGTTCTGAAAATTAGTCTTAAGGTCTCCAAACTATCTTTCTTTCAAATTAGATTCCAATTTCGTTATCCTGAGTCATTATTATATGTGTTAGAGATATTAAAGTGCGTATTTAGAGAAATTTTATTTCAAGGCCCAGTTGTCCCGAAAAACGTGGATAATAACCTTGAAAATCATCGATTTTCAGCGATATTCGGAAACCAAAAATATTTTTATCCTAAAGGTATTTATAGACCGGTTAAGTCTATAAATAGCAATTAGATGTTAGTATCCCTCTTTAACAACGTAAAAACAGAGAATATTTCTTGTTTCCTCTGATATTGACAAGGTCGGAAAAATGGTTTTAAGGTCTCCAAACAATCTGTATTTCAAATCAGATGCCAATTTCGTTATCCTGAGTCATTATTATATGTCTTAGAGATATTGCAGTGCGAATTTAGAGACATTTTAGTTCAAGACCCAGTTGTCCAGAAAAACGTGGATAATAACCTTGAAAATCAGCGGTTTTCAGCGATATTCGGAAACCAAAAATATTTTTTTTCCTAACGGTGTTTGCAGACCCGTTACGTCTAAAAATAGCAATTGGATGTTAGTATCCCTCTTTAAACAATGTAAAAATAGAGAATATTTCTTGTTTCCTTTAATCTTGACAAGGTCTGAAAAATGGTCTTAAGGTTTCTAAATTATATGTATTTCAAATCAGATGCCAATGTCGTTATCCGATGTCATTATTATATGTCTTAGAGATATTACTGTGCGAATTTAGAGACATTTTATTTCAAGACCCAGTTTTCCCGAAAAACGTGGATTACCTTGAAAATCAGCGGTTTTCAGCGATATTCGGAAACCAAAAATATTAAGATATTTATAGACCAGTTACATATATAAATAGTAATTGGATGTTAGTAGTCCTCTTTAAACAACGTAAAGATAGAGATTACTTCTTGTTTCCTATAATACAGACAAGGTCTGAAAATTGATCTTAATGTCTCCAAAATATATGTATTTCAAATCAGATGTCAATTTCGTTATCCTGAGTCATTATTATATTTCTTAGAGACATTACAGTACGATTTTAGAGACATTTTATTTCAAGTTCCACTTGTCCCGAAAAACGTGGATTAATAACCTTTAAAATCAGCGAATTTCAGCGATATTCGGAATCCAAAAATATTTTTTCAATTCCCTAAAGATATTTATACACGTTACGTCTATAAATAGCAATAGGATGTTAGTATCTCTCTTTAAAGAACGTAAAAACAGAGAGTACTACATGTTTCTCCTAATACATACAAGGTCTGAAAAGTGGTCTTAAGGTCTCCAAAATATCTTTATTTCAAGTAAAATGCCAATTTCGTTATCCCGAGTTATTATTATATGTCTTAGATATATTATAATGCGAATTTAGAGACATTTTATTTCAAGGCCGAGTTGTCCCAAAAACCGTGGATAATAACCTTTAAAATCAGCGGTTTCAGCGATATTCGGAATCTAAAAATATTTTTTAGTTATAGGTATTCATAGAGCTGTTACGTCTATAAATAACAATTGGATGTTAGTATCCCTCTTTAAGCAACATAAAAACGGAGAATACTACTTGTTTTCTCTAATACACACAATGTCAGAAAAGTGGTCCTAAGGTCTCCAAACTATCTTTATTTCAAATCAGAAGCAAATTTCGTTATCCTGAGTCATTATTATATGTCTTGGAGATATTACAATGCGAATTTAGAGACATTTTATTTCAAGACCCTTTTGTCGTGAAATCGTGGATAATAACCATCAAAATCAACGATTTTCAGTGATATTCGGAAAACAAAAATATTTTTTTATTAAAGGTATTTATAGACCCGTTATGTTTATTATAAATAGCATTTGGATGTTAGTATCCCTCTTTAAATAATGTAAAAATGGAGAATATTACTTGTATAGTTGTATCTTCTAATAAATACAAGGTCTAAAAAGTGGTCTTAAGGTCTCCAAATTATCTTTATTTCAAGTAAGATGCTAATTTCGTTATCCTGAGTCATTATTATATGTCTTATATATAATACAGTGCGAATTTAGAGACTATTTCAAGGCCCAGTTGTCCCGAAAACCGTGGATAATAGCGATATTCGGAAACCAAAAATATTTTTTCCCTAAATATATTTATAGGCCCGTTACGTCTATAAATAACAATTGGATGTTAGTATTCCTCTTTAAACAATATAAAAACAAAGAATATTTCTTGTTTCCTCTGACACAGACAAGGTATGAAAAGTGGTCTTAAAGTCTGCAAAACATCTTTATTTCAAATCAGATGTCAATTTCGTTATCCTGAGTCATTATTATATGTCTTAGAGATATTACACTGTGAGTTTAGTGACATTTTCTTTCAAGGCCCAGTTGTCCCGAAAACCGTGGATAATAAACTTCAAAATCAGCGGTTTTCAGCGATATTTGGAAACCAAATTTTTCTTTCCTGAAGGTATTTATAGACCCGTTACGTCTATAAATAACAATTGGATGTTTGTATCCCTCTTTAAACAACGTAAAAACAGAGAATAGTTCTTGTTTCCTCTGATACAGACAAGGTCTGAAAAGTAGTCTTAAGGTCTCCAAAATATCTTTATTTCAAATTGGATGCCAATTTCGTTATCCTGAGTAATTATTATTTTTCTTAGAGATATTGAAGTGCGAATTTGGAGACATTTTATTTCAAGGCCAGTTGTCCAGAAAAACGTGGATAATAACCTTGAAAATCAACGGTTTTCAGCAATATTCGGAATTCAAAAATATTGTATTTATAGACCCGTGACGTCTATAAGTAGTAATTGGATATTAGTATCCTCTTTAAACATCGTAAAAACGGATAATAGTACTTGTTTCCTCTAATACATAACCAAATTACAAGCTTTAGGATATTTCATACCTCGTAAATTATGATTCTCAAAATCTTCATCTAGAAATTCTTTTGTAGTTGCCATCAAATGTTTCAAGACTCTATACTATCTTGCACCATGTGTCGATGCATATATGGTCTGGATCGAACAACACATTCAATAAATGATTATATTGGCCCAGATAGATGATGGGCATTGAATTGATCAAAGATGGTGGACGAGGTGGCCGGTATTGTTGAAGCCGATGTGGGAAGGCGGAGGAGCGGTGGCAATTGTGATGGGCTTAGGTAAAGGGCATTGGTAACATTTGGTAAACAGTCCAAAAGTGTCAATTTGGTGTACAAAATTGACCATGCTAGCCCAACCTCCGAAACCAAAACCAACAACTAGCACCCATACCACCACAAATGCATTGATAACAAATGATCCTGTCCATCTTCCTACAAACTTGGGCGGTTGCTCAACTGCCGCCTGTTAAAATTAACACTAATTAAGCACTGTAATTACTCTAAGCATTAGTTCCACTATATTTTCCCTTTTTTGTTTGTTAATAATAAGTTGTTTGATTAAAAATAAAAAGTAAAATGATCAGAATGAAAACGTAAGCATGTTTCTGATATTATTGGAGAATGAAGCAGTTATTACCTCACGCTTTGCGGGTGATCGAAAGGTGAACATATGAGCTAAGGCAGGGATAATGTAAACTGTGAAGCTCACCAAAAGTGATCCAACTGAAGAATTAATAGGCCCAAAGAAGGGGAATACGATGGCTAAGAGCCAAATTGGGATGACCACGGGTAGTCTCGCTGCTGCCCGTTTACACATGCTCTTACACTCATGTAATCCTATTGCCTTCTCCCATACAAAATACAAGGGTGTGCATGCAAATCCAAATGTTATAAACTGCATTATATATTCAAAAGTGTAGTTATTAGACAATTAGCTAAATGATGTAAATATTACTAATAGTGATGTCAGCATAGTTGTTAGTTAGTTAGTGTTAGTTGTAGTCAGTTGTATATATACTAACTAACTCTACCTTCTCCTCTTAAAATAATCATAATAAAACTCTCTCAAATTCTATTTACATCTTGCTTATCTCTCTACAAGATTATCTCTCTAAGTTCTTCTTGATTGAGCTATATCAATGGAGATCGTTAACACTTTACATGGTATCAGTCGTTAATGGTGATGATCCTTGGGTATAATCGATCATTATTCTTCATTTCTCTGCTGATTTTCGTCATAATTTCTGGTATAATCGATTTCTCTAGTGTTTTTCCCCAATTTTAACCTAGAAATTTACGATTTCTTCTTTTTTCTATTGCTTCCGCATAATTGATCTCGCGATTTCTGCTGATTACTTTCTGTGAAGTTTTAATTACTTCTTGTTGATTTTTGAGCTGAATTTGTTAAATTTCTGCTCAATTTCTGTTGATATTTTGTTCTTCTTTTTCTCAAACAATCAATCAAAATGCCTGGAGAAACCTCAACCAATTCTACGACTTCTTCTTCTTCTCAATATGCGTGTTTTGATGATCCTCTGTATCTCTCAAACAATGATCAACCTAATCTTCATATTCTTGACTATAAATTCGATGGAACTGGTTTTTTTTATCTTGGAAACGAGATGCATATATTGCTTTGATTTCTAAGAATAAGGAAGGCTTTGTTGATGGAACCTTTAAATCTCCTCCCAAAACTGATAAATTGTATAATCAATGGGTGAGGTGTGATTATATGGTGATGAAATGGTTGTCTAACTCCTTAACTAAAGACATTCGTGAAACTGTTGAGTATTCTCGTAGTTCAAAGGAGTTATGGTCTGAATTAATCGAAAGATATGGTCAGTTGAATAGTCTTGAGGTTTATCAACTAAGGAAGGAATTGAATGAGTCTTCACAAGCCAATAATTCTCTTGTAGAGTATTATAGCAAGTTAAAGAGGACTTGGGAGAATTTAGATGCTCTAGATCCTGTACCTGTTTGCACTTGTGGAGCCCTAGATGCTTGCTCTTGTCAACTGTTGAAAAGGTTGTTAGACAGAGAGTCCAACTCTAAATTGATTCACTTCTTGATGGGGTTGAACAGTGGGTATGAGACTGTCAAAACAAATGTTTTGTCCATGGAACCACTTTCACCTCTAAACAAGGCTTACTCTCTTTTGCTAAAAATTGAGAGGCAGAAGCAGATCTCTGAGGCAGTTGATGTCTTAGCTGAGGCTAATGCCTTTGTTAGTACAAGGACTTCTGATAATAGACAAGGGGAGTGGAAGAAAGCTAGAATTTCAGAGAATTTTGAGGATTCTGACATACAGAGGTGTTCACATTGTAATGTTAAAGGTCATGACATTGGTGACTGTCATAGACTTAAAACATGTACTCATTGTGGTAAAAAGGGACATGTTATTGATTTTTGTTATCATCTTCGACCAAAGAACATATACAGTAAGGGGAAGGGATCCTATAAGAGTAAACCTGCTGATACTTACTTTCCTCCAGGACACAATGTTTACAAACGTGCTACTCACAATGCAGACATAGTAGATTTTTCTACTCATAATCTGCAGAGTTCACCTCTAGATTTTTCACTTGCTGGGGGTCATGATGTTAATGAGGTTTCCACTTCAGCACAACCTGTGATGTCTGCTGGATTTGATTCTGGTGTCCTTAACAACATGGCACATTCCATATATCAGCAGGTCATGAAATCCTTTTCTGACAATCCTGCAGTTTCTCAGTTGAACTTTGCAGGTATTGTTTCTGTATCTCATGCTCATACAGTTTACCCTCAATCTGAAGTATATGACTGGATTGTTGACACATGGGCTTCAGACCATATGACCTCACATGCACACCTTCTCTATGATGTCTATCATTTAAGACATCCAATTCATGTGTCTTTACCAGATGGTTCTATTACCATTGTGCATAATGCAGGAAAATATCATCTCAACTCTCACATTACTTTACATAATGTGTTTCTTGTGCCTACTTTCAAACAAAATCTTCTTTCTGTAGGAAGATTAGTTGAGATGTTGCATGTCAATGTTATATTTACTAGAGATTTTTGCCAGTTCCAGGACCTTTCAAGTAAGGTCACTTGAGCTATGACACAGAAGATTGGTGGACTCTATAGACTGCAGCCTGATTATACAGTTGTTCAATCTAGTATAAATAAACAATGTAATAAACCTTCTTGTAGCCTGAGTAGTGCTGGTGTTGTAGCTAGGCAAAAGCTAGACTTGTTTCATGCTAGACTGGGTTATTCTTCTGCTGAAAAGATGAGACATGTAATTGATCACAGTTTTTTTGGAATATCAGATTTTTTTTGTGAAACATGTGCTTTGTCTAAGCACCATAATCTTCCCTTTCACAATAGTGCTTCTCATGCATTGCATTGTTTTGATTTAATCCATATGGATTTATGGGGACCCTATAAGACACCAAACATCAATGGTGCCAAATATTTCTTGACCATAGTGGATGATTGTTCTAGGTGTACTTGGACCTTTCTTTTTCACAATAAAGGCCAGGTTTCAGGACTTATTAGGAGTTTTCTTCAATTAGTTTCCACACAATTTGACAGAAATATCAACGTCATAAGGACAGACCATAGTACTGAGTTTGTTCAACAGACATGTGGCCAACTGTTTATGGATAAAGGCATTATTCATCAGAAAAGTGTTGTTGGGAGACCTCAACAAAATGGTCGAGTTGAACGAAAGCATAGACATCTTTTGGAGACAGCTAGAGCTTGGAGGATTCATGCTCATTTGCCTACTAAGTTCTGGGGGGAATGTGTCATCACTGCCACATATCTCATAAATAAAATGCCTACTCCTATCTTGCAGTGGAAAACACCATTTGAAGTCCTATATAAGCGGCAAGTAACCTATGATGAATTGAGGGTTTTTGGATCATTGTGTTATGCCTCTATGCCTAAAACACATAGGGATAAGCTTGGGAGTAAGGCTAGGAGATGCATTTTGATTGGTTATCCTTATGGGGAAAAAGGATATAAGTTGTATGATTTGGATAATAGGCAAGTTTTTGTTAATAGAGATGTTATTTTCAAAGAATTTGATTTTCCTTTCAAGGCTACATCTTCTACAACACATAATCCACCACTTCCTATCATACATTTTGACAATAAGAATTCAAATAATACAATCACATCACAACATACTAGCATCTCTCCTCATACACCTACACATACTATTTCCCATACTCCACAAAGTACTCCACAACATGATACTAACATTGTATCTCCACAGGATAGTGATTCACAACATCATGGTCCCATACATGGCACAATTGTATCTACTCCTTCTGAGCATACTTCTGACTCTGAGGGTGCTAATGCACCTGTTAATACGTGCATACCTATTGATCCACCATGTAATGTCAGGAAATCTGTGAGAGATAGGCAGGTGTCAGTAAAGCTAAAAGGGTTTCATTGTCCCATAAAGTTACCTGTGCAATATACTGATGATGATCCTGCTGCTGCCACTACTTCTATTTCTCATTCCTTTCATGCTCATGTTCTACATGATTTGGAAGATTTTGACACAGAGTATGTGGCATCCCTAGCAAGTGTTTTTCAGTCTAAGGAACCATCCACATACCATCAAGCCAAGAATGATCCTAATTGGGTGAAAGCAATGGAACAAGAAATTGCTGCATTAGAGGTTAATAAAACCTGGGATATAGTACCTTTACCATCTGGTTATAAGGCAATAGGGTCCAAGTGGGTCTTCAAGATCAAACACAAGCCTGATGTGTCTGTAGAAAGGTACAAGGCTAGACTGGTTGCTAAAGGTTATAACCAGGTTAAGAATAAGGATTACAAGCACACTTTCTCTCCTGTTGCAAAGTTTACTACAGTCAGAGTTTTACTTGCATTGGCATCCATTAAATCTTGGCCACTACATCAATTGGATGTTAATAATGCTTTTCTCCATGGTCATCTTGATGAGGAAGTATATATGACTCTTCTAGCAGGGTATAGCAAAGGACAGCCAGGTCTAGTTTGCAGGTTGCGAAAGTCCATTTATGGGCTTAAGCAAGGTTCTCGACAATGGAATGTTGAACTAACAAAATTTCTTAAGAGTCTTGGATTCCAACAGTCAAGAGAAGACTATTCTTTGTTCATCAAACAAAGTTCAGGGCTTTATTTGGTGGCTCTAGTATATGTTGATGATATTCTGTTGACTGGTGATGATATCTCTGGGATTCAATCAACTAAAGCTGCTCTTCATACTCAGTTCACCATCAAAGACCTTGGCCTCATGAGGTATTTTCTTGGTTTAGAGGTTGCAAGAAACAATTCTGGTATTATGCTCAATCAACGCAAATATATTGCTGATATCATCACTGATATGCAAATGGAGCAGTGTACAGATGCTTCTTTTCCATTACCTAAAGGATTGAAGCTTTCCACTGATGATGGTACTATTCTTGATGCGCCTGAACAGTACAGAAGGTTGATAGGCAGACTACTCTACCTTAATCTCACTAGGCCTGACATATCTTACTCTGTTCAACACTTGAGCCAATTTTTCAGTCAGCCTCGTCTTCCCCATATGCAAGCAACAATCCATGTGGTTCGCTACCTAAAAGGCACAATTAATACAGGTCTTTTCTATTCTTCAACATCTGATTTGAACATCACTGCTTACAGTGATGCTGACTAGGGGTCGTGTACCTTCAGTTGTAGGTCTCTAAGTGGCTTCTGTGTCTTCATTGGGTCTTCCCTCGTATCTTGGAAGACAAAGAAACAGAAAACTGTCAGCAAAAGCACTGCTGAAGCAGAATACAGAAGTCTCTCTTACACTACTGCTGAACTTGTTTGGCTAGTTGCTTTGCTTAAGAAATTACTTATTGATCTTCATCTTCCCATATCCTTATTTTGTGACAACAAAGCAGCCCTTCACATCTCTGAAAATCCAGTTTTTCATGAGCGTACAAAACACTTGAATGTAGATTGTCACTTTGTTCGTGATAAACTGCTTGAAGGTTTTTTGTCCACTCGTTATGTTAGGACTGGTTTACAACTTGCTGACTTGATGACAAAGCCCTTGGGGACTCAGCAACATAAGTTTTTGTCTATCAAGCTTGGACTTCGGTTTGCTACCTCAGATCCACCTTGAGGGGGGACTATTAGACAATTAGCTAAATGATGTAAATATTACTAATAGTGATGTCAGCATAGTTGTTAGTTAGTTAGTGTTAGCTGTAGTCAGTTGTATATATACTAACTAACTCTACCTTCTCCTCTTAAGTTAATCATAATAAAACTCTCTCAAATTCTATTTACATCTTGCTTATCTCTCTACAAGATTATCTCTCTAAGTTCTTCTTGATTGAGCTATATCAATGGAGATCGTTAACACTTTACAGTAGTTTAATTATAAATATAAGCACGGGTTAATTTTAAGGATGTATTGCTCTATTATTTCGTCAGTAATTTTCATATATAATCAGGTTTGTCCAAGAGAGGTACGGTACGTGCCTGGTGAATGAGCATGAGGATGGCAGCCATGTCCCGGAAAGGAGAGCGAGGGAGAAGAGCGAAAGCGTTGGAATGATCAAGAAGTAAGTCTCCAAAAGCCCAGTAGACAGCTGAAGCTGAGGGAAGGGTCAGTGTAAGGACATAGAGTGTTGCCAGTAGATATATGGCCTTGAACTTCTGTGGCTTCCACATCGCATGCATTATCTCCCTGAACCAACACAATTAATTCTAACCGATGATTAGTTTTTTCTCCGTAGGGACCGTAGATATCATGCAAAGTACATGTACCTAGCTAATCCAAGTTTGATGCATATAATTGTACATGAAACTTGCCCGACATACTCTTTATCTTGGCCAAGGAACTACCCATGCCCGAGTAAAGGGCCATAGAAATCAAACCAAAACTGTTTCAACCCGCCCCCAAAAATGGCCCAAAGATAAGCGATAAATATGTAATTGGACGTGGCGAATTTGGTGTCACAAGTTTATGTATAGACCGGAAAACTATTATTTTCTTAAAAAACAATTATTCATTAATTGCTATCCACAGATTATAAAAAAGTTATTTCTAGTGAATTTACCGACTCGTAGGGTAAATTCGTAGAACTCAAGGATACCTGAAGTATAGCAAGTCTCACTTATCACGGGGAGACGACAAAGAATTTAGAAGACAAGAATATTGATAAGATGAGTCTTTGTCTTACACAGTAACAGCATGACCTCCAAATGTGTAGAGAATGTTTGTGGCCCCTGTGAAGTATAGCACCACCTTCGTTGGTCCAGAGTGTTTCACACCCTCCACCTAATCAAATCATTAGTATAAACTAAATTAAATTTCAATATTAATCATGAATTATATATGTAGATAACTAGATAAGGGTTTCCAATCTTTAATTTCAATTTTATTTAGGTATATTTTAAGCATGATTTCCAAACTAGATTGCACAGTCTAGTTTCTAGTGTTGTGTTAACAACTTTGGAGTTTGGATTTTGCGTTGGTTTAAGGGTGCTTAATAACGACAGAAACATTGGAGTTAAACAAATTTAACCAAAGATCAAGACAGGTTTAGGCACGTGAGACCACATGGCCTCTAGTTCTAGCCAATGCTTGAGCATCCCATGGAACTATAGTACTATACAAGTATTCATACATAAAGAGACAAGGTCTCCCTTCGCTCATTTTGGTCCGAAGGTTTTATGTGGGCAATATGTGTCCCATTTACAAATAAATACAACCCAATTTAAATGGTTATATTTTTATGGTAAAAGTAAAAGCCAATTTAAATGATCATATTTTATCATAAAAATATCACATAAGGCCGTTTAAAGGCTTCAACGAAATAGTAGTACTCTTCTTATCATTGAATATGTACCATGTTTATTCGTCGAAAGAACTTTAAAGGCACGCAACATTATTTAGCAAAACATTATTTATGTGAAGATGAAATGAAAAAATAATACTGCATGCTTTGTATAATATCATTATTCAAATTGCACTCTATTTCAAGTTCTTTATTTAAATTAAAATATAAAATGTTCATAATTTCCGGCATTTCGGATTTCCGAACCAATATTTCGAACTCAACACCATATCCTAAGGCAAGTATTTCAAAATTTTGTAACTTTTTGATATTCTGCAATTATTCTATTTTTGGTGTATAGCTAGAAATGATATTATTGAACCCGTAGAAACTAAAATCTTACTGTAATTATATTCAATTTGTAAGTTTTTGCTTTTCAGTAATTATATTCACTTTATAATTGTAGTTTCTTTAATGTTTAGATTGTACTATTTAATTTTAATATTTTAGGAGATGTATAATAAGCTCCTTGAAATTAAGGTGGACCATGTTTGAAATATAAAGTGATAAATTTCCTGAAAAAAAGAAAAGAAAACTATAGCAAGTCGCTTAGCCGCTAAGTCGTTGAGGTGTTGAGCGACGTTATCCCAAATTCATTTTTTTTATATATTTTTCTACTTATTTACAAGTCACTATAGAAAATTAGAAACCTCAAATCACTTAGCGACTTTTATTCTCTAGCTTACCTTTTTGCAAATCTATCCTACGCGAATCCAGGTTGTTCTTTGCTTTTATTTAAACCTTAATTTGAAAAAAAAAATCCATTTTAAACATCACATAACATCACTAAAAAGCAAAGCCCCCATTTAAGGCAACGATTTTATTTACATACTACTAATCCTATGTATACTCATTCTCTACAAATAGTTTCACCCCAAATTGTTTCATATGACGAGTAGAAGTAGAATGTTTGAAAGTAGACTCATGAGTAATAATAGCATTGCTTTTGGCAAAGTAGATGGGGAATGGGCCAGGGCAAGCAGGTGTTACATGATTAATAAGGATAGATATACAGCACACTTGCCTTTTAATCATCGTCCAAAATATAACTTTCGGCTGTAAAATGAATACTTGTACCGTTGTACGGTTGTACCGTCGTTTGTAACTAAGTTTAAATGTGGTGTATACATATATGTGGAATAATTGTGGATGATACCTGGCCATGAAGAATGGAGGCAATGGTAAGATACCAAGCAGTGTAGGTAGTCATGACCAAGCCAAGGAAGGACCATATTCTATAGTTCCGAAATGAAGGAATAAACACAGTGGTCGCACAGCATGCACCGAATATGTATGTCCATGTCCTCTTGTCCAGATTATCATTTATGTAATATATGTTGCTGCGTGCAAACCAAAACCATCAAACAAAAAAAAACCATCTATCACGCTCCAAATTAATCAATACGGATTATCTTTTTTACTACTCCCTAATTAGTATGTAGTTCCAGTACATGATTAGGTAGATACGTTGGTTTGTTTATATGCAAATTCTCCAGTAAGATCGTCGCATGGTGCGACCAGTTAACAGTGACCATTTTTTAATAAATATTTACCATTTTTTAATAAATAGTTACCATCTCTTATGATTAAAAATTGACTTTTACTTTCAAAGTGATCACTATTTACTAAAAAGTGGTCGCTATTGACCATAAAGTGGTTACTATTGACCATAAAGTGGTTATTGTTGTTTCGCAATATTCCAATAATCATATTATATAGGGTAGGTGTAAACGTACATTAATTAAAGGATGATTTAATTTAGGGTTATGCTCTTTCATGGACATGATTTACTCAATCATGGACATGAATGACCATTATACCCCTTTTATTTCTACACCTTTTTTTTACCATTTTTGTTTCAATTCAATAAATTTTCTAAATTACTCAGTTCAACAACCACCAACCAGCAATCACAATAGTACAACCACCATGCACAACCCTTCCCCGCCTAGATCGGCCCCCTCCACTGGACGTCCGTTCACTTGTAGGACAGATCGACCCAACAGAAAACTGTAAATTTCTACTGAAAGTCTGAAATATGTTACGTCTGCACACTACACCATCAAAATCAAAAATAGTGTACAAAACAAAGGGACGAATGGCAAATCTTGACAAAGTAGATAATAATAATCAAGATGTAAGGAGTATCAAGTTGCATCAATATCCCCAGCGGCCAAAATGTTCTTCTGACTCCCTCCCTTAACCACCCTATTTTTCTATAACACTAATTTTATTTTATAAACCCTAATTTCATTAACCTAAATTAAATCTACCAAATTTGATATTCTTGATGACTAATTATATATTATTGATGAATAGTTAATAAATCAGAATCATTATTGGATCAACATGGGTTAATTTGACGGATTTGATTAATGTTGTGAAGAAGAGAATTAGAGAGTGTGTTTATTTTGGGGTTTTTTTTGGAGGGTAATGTTGGAAAAGTAATGACAAAATGTCCATGAAAGAGTAATCTTTGTCCATGAAAGAGCAATTACGTTTAATTTAATACGAGTACCTTGCACACGCAATGAGTTGAATAACTGATCCAAAAAGAAGAAAGGTGCAGTTAAACGCCAAACCAACGTTCCTCCAATGTTTTCCTAGTAATCCATCTAGCACTTCAAACCACTGCAACAAATACAATTTTCATTTTATTTAATCAATACTATATGCATTAAGTAATTCTAGTATTAAACGGTCTCATAATATAAAACATGCATCAGTAAAATGGTAAAAGTATTCTTTTATTAACAACAATAAATGAATGATTTTTTCTAGAAAAGGACCGTATCATGGTATAAAACCGTATTAATCTAAAATTTGTGTTATAATGTTATATGCATATGCAAGACTCCATAGCATTAGAATGTTAAGACGGACTTATGGTGACACCCAAAAAACATTAGAATAATAGAGTAAATACCTGAATGACATGATTCCTGAAATCAACATTTTCACGTTCCTTCCTAGTTCGATATTCAATGTAAAGAATGCTAATGAGATACGCAGTCCAACTTCCTAAAATCCCATAAAACAACTGGAATAATATCCCTGATAGTAACCCTAGCTGTGAGAAGGAGTATGGCAGTGTTAACAGAACTTGTGCCACCTATCAAAGCAGCACACAAGTAATAACTTAAAGTTAATAGTATTATAGATATTGTACTAGCTAATTAATAATGGTAATAAAAACTTAAAGAAGAAGAAGAAGAATAACGAAGCGAACCTGATTAGAGGCGCAGCTAAACCAAGCATCATAAGTAGAGCCACCATGCCAAAGGAGGTTAGAAAGTGCAGATTTGAAACTAATTGCGGCTCCGCGACTTCCCTTCTCTTCATCGCATTTCTCCATTTCAACATAGTTTCCTATTATCACCGTCTCCACCTCCTTCCCCAGCTTGTCTGACCCGCCTACTGCCATCCTTAATTAAGTGATTGCTTAGTTTCTCTTCCCAATTTCCTATTTTACTTTCCTTTTATCTTTTATTAATTTCTTGCTTTTTTTTCTTACTACTGCTACTGCTAGTGTTTTGGAGGGAATGTCGCTTTGAGGGAATGAAATTGTGAGAATTTAAGGAACTTATGCCTTTTATAGCTCGTATATACATGACACCTGATGAGAAAATATTAAAATAATACAAATTGCATGCATTTTTAAATAATACGAAGCATTTCTCTAATTAGGTCAAGGCTCAACATTATTAATGAGTATTGAAACATGACTAATAGGATTGTTGTAGGGATGACAAGCATGAATTGAATTGTTAATTTTAATTATCTAATTGGTATCTCGGATTTAGATAAAGATTTATATTAAATTGGATTGTTGTTTTTGATTGAATGAATCTAGAAGCAAGTTAATTGTTCAATGAGAATTGAGAATTGTTTTGTGACAAGATTTATCCACCAAGTTCATCATCTAATAATAGGTTAAAGTTAAATCAATTTGTGGAAGCAAAGCGGTTTAGTTTAGAACATTAATCTCATCTTTGATTATTAGTTATTCATGAAAGTGTTTAATTGATAATTAGAACTCAAGTATCAACTTAATGCCTCTTGGTTTAATTTGCTTATGGAAGTAGGTAGGTTGATCAATATTAGGGAGTTTAATTAGCTCGGAAGAGTTGATAATAACAAAGTAGATAGTGTCTAATCCGAGTAGTGATTTGGTAATTATTCATCCTTAGTAGAGCTTGTCGACCTATAACGAGACTATGGACCTTAGACCTTTTAGTTATTGATTAAAATTGTTGTTATTTGCTTATAATTTAGTCTAGCTAATTCTTTATTATTAATTTCTTGTAGCTAAAGTATAATCTAAATCGACTAGTACTTAACTTTACTTCCCTGAGATCGACTCGTAAGCATCTACAATAGACTCGTACGCTTGCGGTATTTTTAACTCAACAAATGCCTCTTTTATATAAAAGATCTATGTTGGTGACTTTTGGGTCCAAGATATTTCCGCTACCCAAATTCTAACGCTATCAGAGCCCATGGCAGCGCGCCTTGCCTTGGGTTTGATATAAAAAAATCAAAAAAAATTGTAACTCTTCCCATATACTAAATAAATAAATAAAATGAAAGGGATCAATATATATGGGTCGTAGCCGGAAAAAAAGTGACTGACCCAATTTCAAATAAGGGTGACTATAACAATCCGCCATACCCGGAGCCTTTTAGCAAGACTTTCCGAGCATTGGGAGGTGTCACGCCCTAGTTTTCCGAGGGTAGGATGTATGGAAATGAGTCTCAAACCAAATTTAACATAACATAAATGAAAGTCAACCAAAGATTACAAATCTCAAAAAATCACAAGGTCTAAAAATCCAAATACAACTCATCAAAGTCAAGAGTACAATCAATAACTCAAGTCTATCAAAGTCAAAGTCTATGATGACTAGATAAGGTGCCATGCCAAAGTCGCAGTGGATAGCCCGTGCAAGGCCCAACAAATAATGATCATAGCATATCATAATCACACCTGCTCAAGATACGCTGAAAATATCGTATGGGTAACGGTAGATAAAACAACAACGGTCAATTTACATGTATATAATCAACCATATGAAATCACAACATCATCACCACACATTTCCGGGGCCACCAAGTAACGCACCATAGTGTCATTAAGAAGTACACTGTTGCTTCCAAGCTTCCAAGAAATCGGCTCGGGTCGGTCTGGCAACTATTTCAAGGTGTTTAGGAGTAATGAGTTATATGTGTATTTGTGCGTGTAACAAGAAACTCTTGGGTCGAGTTATATTTGATCGGGTCAATTCAAGCTACGAGTAAAAATATGCTTATTCGAAAGTTTGTGATCAATTTTACATATAAGTCTAAGATGCAAGTAATCAAGTATATGCCTTAAGCTTAATAGCTCCCTTAAGACGCAAGTTTATGTCATATTATTTGACCCGCCTTAAACTTAAAATGGATACTCCGAAGTTGTTTCTCAAATAGCTTGTGGATATACCTTGTGGATATAGCTTGTGGTTTAAAAGAAACAAGTAATAATCTCCGTTTTTACAATGTTTAAAGAGGGATAATACTAACATTCAATTGCTATTTATAGACGTAACAGGTCTATATATACCTTTAGGGAAAAAATACTTTTTAATTCCGAATATCGCTGAAAGCCGCTGATTTTAAAGGTTATTATCCACGGTTTTCGGGACAACTGGGCCTTGAAATAAAATGTCTCTAAATCCGCACTGTAATATCTCTAAGACATATAATGATGACTCAGGATAACGAAATTGGTATCTGATTTGAAATAAAGATATTTTGGAGACCTTAAGACCACTTTTCAGACCTTATCTGTATTAGAGAAAATTAGTAGTAATCTACGTATTTACGTTGTTTAAAGAGGGATAATAACATCAAATTGCTATTTATAGACGTAACGGGTCTATAAATACCTTTAGGAAAATAATATATTTGGTTTTCGAATATCACTGAAAACCGCTGATTTTCAAGGTTATTATTCACGTTTTTCGGGAAACTGGTCCTTGAAATAAAATGTCTCTAAATTCGCACTGTAATATATTTAAGACATATAATAATGACGCAAAAAAACGAAATTGGCATCTGATTTGAAATAAAGATAGTTTGGAGACCTTAAGACCACTTTCCAGACCTTGTCTGTATAAAAGGAAACAAGTAGTAATCTCCGTTTTTACGTTGTTTAAAGAGGGATACTAAAAACCAATTGCTATTTATAGACTTAACGGGTTTATAAACACCTTTAGGGAAAAATTATTTTTGGTTTTCGAATATCGCTGAAAACCGCTTATTTTGAAGGTTATTATCCACTGTTTTCGGGACAACTAGGCCTTGAAATAAAATGTCTCGAAATTCGCACTTTTATATCTCTAAGACATATAATAATGACTCAGGATAACAAAATTGGCATCTGATTTGAAATACAGATATTTTAGAGACATTAAGACCACTTTTCAAACCTTGTATGAATCAGAGAAAACAAGAAGTATTCTCTGTTTTTACGTTGTTTAAAGAGGAATACTAACATCCAATTGTTATTTATAGACGTAACGGGTCTATAAATACCTTTAGGAAAAAAAATATTTTTGGTTTTCGAATATCGCTGAAAACCGCGGATTTTCAAGGTTATTATCCACGTTTTTCGGGAGAACCGGGTCTTGAAATAAAATGTCTCTAAATTCGCACTGTAATATCTTTAAGACATATAATAATGACTCAGAAAAACGAAATTGGCATCTGATTTGAATTAAAGATAGTTTGGAGACCTTAAGACCACTTTTCAGACCAATTGTTATTTATAGACTTAACGGTTCTATAAACACCTTTAGGGAAAAAATATTTTTGTTTTCGAAAATTGCTGAAAACCGCAGATTTTGAATGTTATTATCCACGGTTTTCGGGACAACTAGGTCTTGAAATAAAATGTCTCTAAATTCGCACTATAATATTTCTAAGACTAATAATTACCCAGGATAACGAAATTGACATCTGATTTAAAATAGTAATATTTTGGAGACCTTAAGACCAGCTTTTCAAACCTTATCTGTATTAGAGGAAACAAGTAGTAATTTCGTTTTTACGTTGTTTAAAGAGAGATACTAAAAATCAATTGTTATTTATAGACGTAACGGGTCTACAAACACCTTTAGGGAAAAAATATTTTGGGTTTTCGAATATCGCTGAAAACCGATGATTTTGAAGGTTATTATCCACGGTTTTCGACACTACTGGGCCTTGAAAAAAAATGTCTCTAAATTTGCAGTGTAATATCTCTAAGACATATAGTAATGACTCAGGATAACGAAATCGGCATCTGATTTGAAATAAATATAGTTTTGACACCTTAAGACCACTTTTCAAACCTTATTTGAATTTATGGAAAAAACAAGTAGTAATCTCCGTTTTTACGTTGTTTAAAGAGGGATACTAACACACAATTGCTATTTATTGACGTAACGGATCTATAAATACCTTTAGGGAAAACATATTTTGGTTTCCGAATTTCGCTGAAAACCGCTGATTATTAAAGTTATTATCCACGATTTTCAGGACATCTGGTCCTTGAAATAAAATGTCTCTAAATTCGCACTTTAATATCTCTAAGACATATAATAACGACTCCGGATAACGAAATTGGCATCTAATTTGAAATAAAGATAGTTTGGAGACCGTAAGACAACTTTTCAGACCTTGTCTGTATTAGAGGAAACAAGTAGTAATCTCGTTTTTACGTTGTTTAAAGAGGGATACTAAAAACCTATTGTTATTTATAGACGAAACGGGTCTATAAACACCTATAGGGAAAAATAATTTTGGTTTCCAAATATCGCTGAAAACCGCTGATTTTGAAGGTTATTATCCACGGTTTTCGGGACAACTGGGCCTTGAAATAAAATGTCTCTAAATTCGTAGTGTAATATCTCTAAGACATATAATAATGACTTAGGATAACAAAATTGGCATCTGATTTAAAATAAAGATAGTTTGGAGACCTTAAAAGTTAGGTCCATTTTTACAACCTTGTCTGTATTAGAGAAAACAAGTAGTAATTTCTGTTTTTACGTTGTTTAAAAAGGGATACTAAAACCAATTGCTATTTATAGACTTAACGGATTTATAAACACCTTTATGGAAAAATTATTTTTGATTTCCGAATATCGCTGAAAACCGCTGATTTTGAAAGTTATTATCCACGGTTTTCAGGACAACTGCGCCTTGAAATAAAATGTCTCTAAATTCGCAGAGTAATATCTCTAAGACATATAATAATGACTCAGGATAACGAAATTGGCATCTGATTTAAAATAGAGATATTTTGGAGACCTTAAAACCATTTTTCAAACCTTTCCTGTATTAGTTGAAACAAGTACTAATCTTCGTTTTTACGTTGTTTAAAGTGGGATACTAACATCTAATTTCTATTTATAGACGTAACGAGTCTATAAATACCTTTAGGGAAAAAATATTTTTGAATTCTAAATATCGCTGAAAACCGCTAATTTTAAAGTTTATTATCCACGGTTTTCGGGACAACTGGGCCTTGAAGTAAAATTTTTCTAAAATAGCACTTTAATATCTCTAAGACATATAATAATGACTCAGGATAACAAAATTGGCATCGGATTTGAAATACAGATATTTTGGAGACATTAAGACCACTTTTCAAACCTTGTCTGTATCAGAGGAAACAAGAAGTATTCTCTGTTTTTATGTTGTTAAAAGAGGAATATTAACATCCAATTGTTATTTATAGACGTAACAGGTATAAATACCTTTAGGAAAAAAATATTTTTGGTTTTCGAATATCGCTGAAAACCGTTGATTTTCAAGGTTATTATCCACGTTTTTCGGGACAACTGGGCCTTGAAATAAAATGTCTTAATTTCGCACTATAATATTTCTAAGACTTATAATAATGAATAAGGATAACGAAATTGGCATCTGATTTTAATAAATATAGTATTCTCTGTTTTTACGTTGTTTAAAAAGGGATACTAAAAACGAAATGCTATTTATAGACGTAACGGGTCTATAAACACCTTTAGGAAAAAGTTATTTTTGGTTTCCGAAAATTGCTGAAATTCGCAGATCTTTAAGGTTATTATCCACGGTTTTCGGGACAACTGGGCCTTGAAAAAAAATGTTTCTAAATTCGCAGTGTAATATCTCTAAGACATATAGTAATGACCGAGGATAACGAAATCGGCATCTGATTTGAAATAAAGATAGTTTAGAGATCTTAAAAGTTAAGACCACTTTTTAGAACCTGTCTATATTAGAGGAAACAAGTATTAATATCCGTTTTTACGTTGTTTAAAGAGGGATACTAAAACCAATTGCTATTTATAGAATTAACGGGTTTATAAACACCTTTAGGGAAAAATTATTTTTGGTTTACGAATATCGCTAAAAACTTTTGATTTTGAAGGTTATTATCCACGGTTTCAGGACAACTGGACCTTGAAAAAAAATGTCGCTAAATTCGCAGTGTAATATCTCTAAGACATATAATAATGACTCAGGAGAATGAAATTGGCATCTGATTTGAAATAAAGATAGTTTGGAGACCTTAAGAGTTAAGACCACTTTTCAGACCTTGTCTATATTAGAGGAAACAAAAAGTAATCTCAGTTTTTACGTTGTTTAAAGAGGGATACTAAAAACCAATTGCTACTTATAGACTTAACGGGTTTATAAACACCTTTAGGGAAAAAAAATTTTGTTTACGAACATCGCTGAAAACTGCTGATTTTGAAGGTTATTATCCACGGTTTTCAGGACAACTGGGCCCTGAGATAAAATTTCTTAAATTCGCACTATAATATCTCTAAGACGTATAATAATGATTCGGGATAACGAAATTGGTTTCTGATTTAAAATAGAGATATTTTGGAGACCTTAAGACTACTTTTCAAAGCTTGTCTGTATTAGAGGAAACAAGTAGTAATCTCTGTTTTAACGTTGTTTAAAGAGGAATACTAACTTCCAATTGCTATTTATAGACGTAACGGGTATATAAATACTTTTAGGAAAAAATATTTTTGGTTTCCAAATATTGCTGAAAACCGCTGATTTTCAAGGTTATTATCCACGTTTTTCGGGACAACTGGGCCTTGAAATAAAATGTCTCTAAATTCGCATTGTAATATCTCTAAGACATATAATAATGACTCGGGATAACGAGATTGACATCTGATTTGAAATAAAGATAGTTTGGAGACCTTAAGAGTTAAGACCACTTTTCAGACCTTGTCTGTATTAGAGAAAAAAAGTAGTAATCTTCGTTTTTACATTGTTTAAAGAGGGATACTAAAAATCCAATTGCTATTTATAGACTTAACGGGTTTATAAACACCTTTAGGGAAAATTTGCATCTGATTTGAAATACACATATTTTGGAGACATTAAGACCACTTTTCAGACCTTATCTATATTAGAGGAAACAAGAAGTATTCTCTTTTTTTACGTTCTTTAAAGAGGATTACTAACATCCAATTGTTATTTATAGACGTAGCGGGTCTATAAATATCTTTAGGAAACAAATATTTTTGGTTTCTGAATATCGCTGAAAACCACTAATTTTCAAGGTTATTATCCACATTTTTCGGGACAACTAGGCCTTGAAATAAAATGTTTCTAAATTCGCACGGTAATATCTTTAAGACATATAATAGTTTGGAGACGTTACGACCACTTTTCAAACCTTGTCTGTATTAGAGGAAACAAGTAGAAATCTTTGTTTTTACGTTGTTTAAAGAGGGATACTAAAACCAATTGCTATTTATAGACTTAACGGGTCTATAAACACCTTTAGGGAAAAAATATTTTTGATTTCCGAAAATTGCTGAAAAACGCAGATTTTGAAGGGTTATTATCCACGGTTTTCGAGACAACTGGGCTTTGAAATAAATTGTCTCTAAATTCGCACTATAATATCCCTAAGACTAATAATTACACAAGATCACGAAATTGGCATCTGATTTAAAATAGTGATATTTTGAAGACTTTAAGACCACTTTTCAAACCTTATCTGTATTAGAGGAAACAAGTAGTAATATCTGTTTTTACGTTGTTTAAAGAGGGATACTAACACACAATTGCTATTTATTTACGTAGCGGGTCTATAAATATCTTTGGGGAAAAATTATTTTTGGTTTCGAATATCGCTGAAACCGCTGATTTTGAAGGTTATTTACGGTTTTCGGGACAACCCGGCCTTGAAAAAAAATTTCTCTAAATTCGCAGTGTAATATCTCTAAGACATATAATAATGACTCAGGATAACGAAATTAGCATCTGATTTGAAATAAAGAGAGTTTGGAGACATTAAGAGTTAAGACCACTTTTCAGACCTTATTTGTATAAAAGGAAACAAGTAGTAATCTCCGTTTTTACGTAGTTTAAAGAGGGATACTAAAAATCCAATTGCTATTTATAGACTTAACGGGTTTATAAACACTTTTAGGGAAAAATTATTTTTGGTTTCTGAATATCGCTGAAAACCGCTGATTTTAAAGGTTATTATCCACTTTTTTTAGGACAACTGGGCCTTGAAATAAAATGTCTTAAATCCGCACTATAATATCTTTAAGACTTATAATAATGACTTAGGATAACGAAATTGGCATCTGATTCGAAATAAAGATGGTTTGAAGACCTTAAGACCACTTTTCAAACCTTGTCTGTATTAGAGGAAACAAGTAGTGATCTCTGTTTTTACGTTGTTTAAAGAGGGATACTAAAAACAATTGCTATTTATAGACGTAACGGTTCTATAATCACCTTTAGGGAAAAATTATTTTTGGTTTCCGAATATCGCTGAAAACCGCTGATTTTGAAGGTTATTATCCACGGTTTTCAGGACAAGTGGGCCTTGAAATAAAATGTCTCGAAATTCGCACTATAATATCTCTATGACATATAATAATGACTTAGGATAACGATTTTGGCATCTGATTTGAAATAAAGATAGTTAGAAACCTTAAGACCACTTTTCAAACCTTGTCTGTATTAGAGGAAACAAGTAGTAATCTCTGTTTTTACGTTGTTTAAAGAGGGATACTAAAAACCAATTGATATTTATAGACGTAACGGGACTATAAACACCTTTAAGGAAAATTTATTTTTTGTTTCCGAAAATTGCTGAAAACCGCAGATTTTGATGGTTATTATCCACAGTTTTCGGGACAACTGGACCATGAAAAAAAAATGTCTCTAAATACGCAGTGTAAAATCTCTAATACATATAATAATGACGCAGGATAACGAAATTGGCATCTAATTTGAAATAAAGATAGTTTAGAGACTTTAAGAGTTAAGACCACTTTTCATAACTTGTCTGTATTAGAGGAAACAAATAGTAATCTTTCTTTTTACGTTGTTTAAAGAGAGATACTAAAACCAATTGCTATTTATAGACTTAACGGGTTTATAAAAACCTTTAGGGGAAAATTATTTTTGGTTTCCGAATATTGCTGAAAACCGCTGATTTTGAAAGTTATAATCCAAGGTTTTCAGGACAACTGGGCCTTGAAATAAAATGTCTTAAATTCGCTCTATAATATATCAAAAACATTTAATAATGACTCAGGATAACGAAATTGGCATCTGATTTAAAATAGAGATATTTTGGATAACTTAAGACCACTTTTGAAACCTTGTCTGTATTAGAGAAATTAAGTAGTAATCTCCGTTTTTACGTTGCTTAAAGAGGGATACTAACATCCAATTACTATTTATAGACATAACGGGTCTATAAATACCTTTAGCGAAAAAATACTTTTTAATTCTGAAGATTATAAAGGTTATTATCCACGGTTTTCGTGACAACTGGGCCTTGAAATAAAAGTTCTTTAAACTCGCACTGTAATATCTCTAAGACATATAATAATGACTCAGGATAACGAAATTGACATCTGATTTGAAATACAGATATTTTGGAGACATTAAGACCACATTTTAGACCTTGTCTGTTTTAGAGGAAACAAGAAATATATTCTGTTTTTACGTTGTTTAAAAAGGAATACTAACATCCTATTGTTATTTATAGACGTAAAGGGTTTATAAATACCTTTAGGATAAAATATTTTTGGTTTCTGAATATCGCTGAAAACCGCCGATTTTGAAGGTTATTTATCCACGGTTTTCGGAACAATTGGGCCTTGAAAAAAAATGTCTCTAAATTCGCAGTGTAATATCTCTAAGACATATAATAATGACTCAGGATAATGAAATTGGCATCTGATTTGAAATAAAGATAGTTTGGAGACCTTAAGAGTTAAGCCCACTTTTCACACCTTATCTGTATTAGAGGAAACAAGTAGTAATCTCCGTTTTTACGTTGTTTAAAGAGGGATACTAAAACCAATTGATATTTGTAGACTTAACGGGTTTATAAACACCTTTAGGGAAAAATAATTTTTGGTTTCCGAATATCGCTGAAAACCGCTGATTTTGAAGGTTATTATCCACGGTTTTCAAGACAACTGGGCCTTGAAATAAAATGTCTTAAATTCGCACTGTAATATCTGTAAAACATAAAATAATGACTTAGGATAACGAAATTGGCATCTGATTTGAAATAAAGATAGTTTGGAGACCTTAAGACCACTTTTCAAACCTTGTCTGTATTAGAGGAAACAAGTAGCAATCTCTTTTTTTACGTTGTTTAAAGAGGGATACTAAAAACCAATTGCTATTCATAGACGTAACGGGTCTATAAACACCTTTAGGGAAAAATCATTTTTGGTTTCCGAAAATTGCTGAAAACCGCTGATTTTGATGATATTATCCACGGTTTGCGGGACATCTGGGCCTTGAAAAAAAATGTCTCTAAAATCGCAGTGTTATATTTCTAAGACATATAATAATGACTCAGGATAACGAAATTGGCATCTGATTTGAAATAAAGATAGTTTGGAGACCTTAAGAGTTAAGAACACTTTTCAAACCTTGTCTGTATTAGAGGAAACAAGAAGTAATCTTCGTTTTTACGTTGCTTAAATAGAGATTCTAAAACTAATTGTTATTTATAGACCTAACGGGTTTATAAACACCTTTTGGGGAAAATTATTTTTGGTTTCCGAATATTGCTGAAAACCGCTGATTTTGAAGGTTATTATCCACGGTTTTCAGGACAACGGGACCCTGAAATAAAATGTCTTAAATTCGCACTATAATGTCTCTAAGATAATTAATAATGACTCAGGATAACTAAATTGGCATCTGATTTAAAATAGAGATATTTTGGATACCTTAAGACCACTTTTCAAACCTTGTTTGTATTAGAGGAAACAAGTAGTTATCTTTGTTTTTACGTTGTTTAAAGAGGGATACTAACATCCAATTGGTATTTATAGACGAACGGGTCTATAAATACCTTTAGGGGAAAAATACTTTTTAATTCTGAATATCGATGAAAACCGCTGATTTTAAAGGTTATTGTCGACGGTTTTTTATGAGTCCATTTTATATATAGTGTAACTCCCTAATTTCGCTTGATTTTACATGATTATTATACTTTGTTTAGTATATTTGTGAGCTAATTACGTGTTCTAGGTGTATTGCTTGTGTTTGTTACATTTTGTAGGAATCTAAGCATTTAGAGGCTTTTTCGTAGCATAATAGCAAGCACCAAAGTCCAACAAGCTAATGGAAGCAAAATGGACCATGGAAGGTTAGAATGGAGAATGACAAGCCAAGCATGAAGATTTGTGAAATGGATTGAAATGCAAATGAGAAACCAAAAATGAAGCCCAATGCAAGTAGTCCACAACTCAACATAGGATGCTCAAGGAATCCCAAAACTATGCAACTAACCGGAGAATTAAGGTGCTTAAAGGCATAGCTTAGGATTCCTTAAGTATTAAATGGAGCAATTAAGCAAATATAGCTGGGTTACTGAAACCCCGATCGGGGTTCTCATTCCCTGATCGGGGTTTGGTCTTTGTCAATGCATGCGTTTAAATTCCCTCTCCATATATAAAGGAGAAGGACTTCGACACTTAGAGGCATCCTTTTCACATCTTTTTTATCATCTTGTAAATCAGTCTACACTCTAAAAACACTATTTTACCTAATATCTTTAGTCATTAGATTAGTTTTAGAATAGTTTAGTTTTCGTTAGTTGTTACAAATAAGTATTTCAATTTATATTACAAGTTCATTTGCAAGTTATTTGGTTTCCATTGTATTCTTCAATTCCAAGTTTCATTTCCTTTGTTGAGGTAATTATATTTCTTGTATTGTTTTGTTATTTACTTTGTCATTTCCATTATTAGTTAGTTATCATGTTTACTTTATCATTTGTTATTAGATTAGTTATCATTATGCAAGAGTAGTTACTTTGTCTAGGGAATTAGGGAAGCCATGCATAAACAATATTTGCAATTGTTGAAATGAGATGTTATGATATCAAATAGTTGTTTCTATCACATGCTTGCATTGTATTGTTAGTATTTGATTATTGATCACAATCCTTGATTATATTCGTTAATTCTTTCTATAAGTCGAGAGGCATGGAATTAAATTAGACTAAGCATGTGTTAGTAGATCGACCTAGACAAAGCAAAGAGTTAGTTAGGACCCGATCTATGTTGACACTAATATCGAGAGGTGGGTGTATTTAGCCTAAACAATTATCGTTATTATCAATTTCCTAGTTTGATTTGAGCATTTACATAATTTGCATGTGTCACCCGACCTCCCTAGACTCTTCCTTTATTATTATTGTTGTTTCATAAACCCAACCAAACCAATCAATAACCGACGTTGATAGAATTCACCCCATAACAACTTGTATAACAACCCCTATCTTCTTGTGTTCGACCCCTATTACTACATTCATTTGTGTCTAGGTTATTTATCTTTGATTAGGTGTGCGATAGCCTATCAGTTTTCAGGACAACTGGGCCTTGAAATAAAATGTCTCTAAATTCGCACTGTAATATCTCTAAGACATATAATAATGACTCAGGATAACGAAATTAGCATCTGATTTGAAATACAAATATTTTGAAGACATTAAGACCACTTTTCAGACCTTGTCTATATCAGAGAAAATAAGAAGTTTTCTCTATTTTTACGTTGTTTAAAAAGAAATACTAACATCCAATTGTTATTTAAAGACGTAACGGGTCTATAAATACTTTTAGGAAAAAAAGATTTTTGGTTTCCGAATATCGCTAAAAACCGCTGATTTTCAAGTTTATTATCCACGTTTTTCGGAACAACTGGGCCTTGAAATAAAATGTCTCTAAATTCGAACTGTAATATCTCTAAGACATATAATAATGACTCAGTATAAGGAAATTGGCATCTTATTTAAAATAGAGATATTTTGGATACCTTAACAGCACTTTTCACAAACTTGTCTCTATTAAAGGAAATAAGTAGTAATCTCCGTTTTTACGTTGTTTAAAGAGGAATACTAACATCCATTTGCTTATTATAGACATAACGGGTCTATAAATACCTTTAGGGAAAAAATGTTTTTGAATTCCGAATATCGCTGAAAACCGCTGATTTTAAAGGTTATTTATCCACGGTTTTCGGGACAACTGAGCCTTGAAATAAAATGTCTTTAAATTCGCATTTTTATATCTCTAAGACATATAATAATGACTCCGGATAACGAGATTGACATCTGATTTGAAATAAAGATAGTTTGGAGACCTTAATAGTTAAGACCACTTTTCAGACCTTGTCTGTATTAGAGAAAACAAGTAGTAATCTCGTAAGACCACTATAATATCTCTAAAACATATAATAATGACTTAGGATAACGAAATTGACATCTGATTTGAAATAAAGATAGTTAGGAGACCGTAAGACCACTTTTCAGACCTTGTCTGTATTAGAGGAAACAAGTAGTAATCTCGTTTTTACGTTGTTTAACGAGGGATACAAGAAATCAATTGCTATTTATAGACGTAACGAGTCTATAAACACCTTTAGGGAAAAAAATATTTTTGGTTTCCGAATATCGCCGAAAACCGCTGATTTTGAAGGTTATTATCCACGGTTTTCGGGACAAATGGGCCTTTAAATAAAATATCTCTAAATTCGCACTATAATATCTCTAAGACTAATAATTACTGAGGATAACGATCTGATTTAAAATAGTGATATTTTGGAGACCTTAAGACCACATTTTCAAACCTTATATGTATTATAGAAAACAAGTAGTAATCTCCGTTTTTACGTTGTTTAAAGAGGGATACTAACACACAATTGCTATATATTGGCGTAACGGGTCTATAAATACCTTTAGGGGAAAATATATTTTTGGTTTTCGAATTTCGCTAAAAACGCTGATTTTTAAGGTTATTTATTATCCACGATTTTCAGGACAACTGGGCCTTGAAATAAAATATTTCTAAATTCGAACTTTCATATCTCTAAGATATATAATAATGACTCCGGATAACGAAATTGGCATATGATTTGAAATAGTTTGGAGACCGTAAGACCACTTTTCAGACCTTGTCTGTATTAGAGGAAACAAGTAGTAATCTCGTATTTACGTTGTTTAAAGAGGGATACTAAAAATCAATTGCTGTTTATAGACGTAACGGGTCTATAAACAACTTTAGGGAAAAAATATTTTTGGTTTCCGAATATCGCTTAAAACCGCTGATTTTGAAAGTTATTATCCACGGTTTTTGGGACAACTGGGCCTTTAAATAAAATAACTCTAAATTCGCACTATAATATCTCTAAGACTAATAATTACTAAGGATAACAATTTGATTTAAAATTGTGATATTTTGGAGACCTTAAGACCACATTTTCAAACCTTACCTGTATTATAGAAAACAAGTAGTAATCTCCGTTTTTACGATGTTTAAAGAGAGATACTAACACACAATTGCTATATATTGGCGTAACGGGTCTATAAATACCTTTAGGGAAAAGATATTTTTGGTTTCCGAATTTCGCAAAAAACGCTGATTTTTAAGGTTATTATCCACGATTTTCAGGACAACTGGGTCTTGAAATAAAATATTTCTAAATTCGAACTTTAATATCTCTAAGATATATAATAATGACTCCGGATAACGAAATTGGCATCTTATTTGAAATAAATATAGTTTGGAGACCGTAAGACCACTTTTCAGACCTTGTCTGTATTAGAGGAAACAAGTGGTAATCTCGTTTTTACGTTGTTTAAAGAGGGATACTAAAAATCAATTGCTATTTATAGACGTAACGGGTCTATAAACACCTTTAGGGAAAAAAATATTTTTGGTTTCCGAATATCGCTGAAAACCGCTGATTTTGAAGGTTATTATCCACGGTTTTCGGGACAACTGGGCCTTGAAATAAAATGTCTCTAAATTCGCACTATAATATCTCCAAGACTAATAATTAGTGAGGATAACGATCTGATTTAAAATAGTGATATTTAGGAGACCTTAAGACCACATTTTCAAACCTTATCTGTATTATAGAAAACAAGTAGTTATCTCCGTTTTTACGTTGTTTAAAGAAGGATACTAACACACAATTGCTGAATATTTGCGTAACGGGTCTATAAATACCTTAGGGAAAATATTTTTTTGGTTTCCGAATTTCGCTAAAAACGCTTATTTTTAAGGTTAATATCCACGATTCAAGGGCCTTGAAATAAAATATTTCTAAATTCGAACTTTAATATCTCTAAGATATATAATAATGACTCCGGATAACGAAATTGACATCTGATTTGAAATAAATATAGTTTGGAGACCGTAAGACCACTTTTCAGACCTTGTCTGTATTAGAGGAAACAAGTAGTAATCTCGTTTTTACGTTGTTTAAAGAGGGATACTAAAAATCAATTGCTATTTATAGACGTAACGGGTCTATAAACACCTTTAGGGAAAAAAATATTTTTGGTTTCCGAATATCGCTTAAAACCGCTGATTTTGAAGGTTATTATCCACGATTTTCGGGACAACTGGGCCTTGAAAAATAATGTCTCTAAATTCGCAGTGTAATATCTCTAAGACATATAATAATAACTCAGGATAACGAAATTGGCATCTGATTAGAAATAAAGATAGTTTGGAGACCATAAAACCACTTTTAAAACCTTGTCTGTATTAGAAGAAACAAGTAGTAATCTCCGTTTTTACGTTGTTTAAAAAGAGATATTAACACACAATTGTTATTTATTGACGTAACGGGTCTATAATTACCTCTAGGGAAAACAAATTTTTGGTTTCCGAATTTCGCTGAAAACCGCATATTTTTAAGGTTATTATTCACGATTTTCAGGATAATTGAGCCTTAAAATAAAATGTCTCTAAATTCGCATTTTAATATCTCTAAGACATATAATAATGAAGTCGGTTAACGAAATTGGAATCTGATTTGAAATAAATATAAATTGGAGACCGTAAGAACACTTTTCAGACCTTGTTTGTATTAAGAGGAAACAAGTAGTAATCTCGTTTTTACGTTTTTTAAAGAGGGATACTAAAAACCAATTTTTATTTAAAGACGTAACGGGTCTATAAACATCTTTAGGGAAAAAAATATTTTTGTTTCCGAATATTGCTGAAAACCGCTGATTTGGAAGGTTATTATCCACAGTTTTCGAAACAACTGGGCCTTTAAAAAAAATGTCTCTAAATTCGCAGTTTCATATCTCTAAGACATATAATAATGATTAAGGATAACGAAATTGACATCTGATTTGAAATAAAGATAGTTTGGAGACCTTAAGAGTTAAGTTCACTTTTCAAACCTTGTCTATATTAGTGGAAACAAGTAGTAATCTTCGTTTTTACGTTGTTTAAAGAGAGATACTAAAAACCAATTGCTATTAATAGACTTAACGATCGAGTTTATAAAAACCTTTAGGGAAAAATTATTTTTTGTTTCCGAATATTGCTGCAAACCGCTGATTTTGAAGGTTATTATCCACTGTTTTAAGGACAATTGGGCCTTAACATAAAATGTCTTAAATTTGCACTATAATATCTCTAAGACATATAATAATGACACGGGATAACGAAATTTACATCTGATTTAAAATAGAGATATTTTGGAGAACTTAAAACCACTTTTCAAACCTTGTCTGTATTAGAGGAAAAAAGTAGTAAACTCCGTTTTTACGTTGTTTAAAGTAGGATACTAACATCCAATTTCTATTTATAGACGTAACAGGTCTATAAATACCTTTAGGGAAAAAATATATTTGAATTTCGAATATCGCTGAAAACCGCTAATTTTAAAGGTTATTATCCACAGTTTTTTGGGACAACTGGGCCTTGAAATAAAATGTCTCTAAATTTGCAGTGTAATATCTCTAAGACATATATAATAATGACTCAGGATAACGAAATTGCCATCTGATTTGAAATAAAAATAGTTTGGAGACCTTAAAAGTTATGTCCGTTTTTGAAACCTTGTCTGTATTAAAGGAAACAAGTATTAATCTCCGTTTTTACGTTGTTTAAATAGGGATACTAACATCCAATTGCTATTTGTAGATGTAACGGGTCTATATATACCTTTAGGGAAAAAAAATATTTTTTAATTCCGAATATCGCTGAAAACCTCTTATTTTAAAGGTTATTTTATCCACGGTTTTCGGGACAACTGGGCCTTGAAATAAAATGTCTCTAAATTCGCACTGTAATATCTCTAAGACATATAATAATGACTCAAGATAACGAAATTGGCATCTGATTTGAAATAAATATAGTTTGGAGACCGTAAGACCACTTTTCAGACCTTTTCTGTATTAGAAGAAACAAGTAGTAATCTCGTTTTTACGTTGTTTAAAGAGGGATACTAAAAATCAATTGCTATTTATAGACGTAATGGGTCTTTAAACACCTTTAGGGAAAAAAATATTTTTGGTTTCCGAATATCGCTGAAAACCGCTGATTTTGAAGGTTATTATCCACTATTTTCGGGACAACTGGGCCTTGAAATAAAATGTCTCTAAATTCGCACTATAATATCTCTAAGACTAATAATTACTGAGGATAACGATCTGATTTAAAATAGTGATATTTTGGAGACCTTAAGACCACATTTTCAAACCTTATATGTATTATAAAAAACAAGTAGTAATCTCCGTTTTTACGTTGTTTAAAGAGGGATACTAACACACAATTGCTATATATTGGCGTAACGGGTCTATAAATACCTTTAGGGAAAATATTTTTTTGGTTTCCGAATTTCGCTAAAAACGCTTATTTTTAAGGTTAATATCAACGATTCCAGGGCCTTGAAATAAAATATTTCTAAATTCGAACTTTAATATCTCTAAGATATATAATAATGACTCCGGATAACGAAATTTGCATCTGATTTGAAATTAATATAGTTTGGAGACCGTAAGACCACTTTTCAGACCTTGTCTGTATTAGAGGAAACAAGTAGTAATCTCGTTTTTACGTTGTTTAAAGAAGGATACTAAAAATCAATTGCTATTTATAGACGTAACGGATCTATAAACACCTTTAGGGATAAAAATATTTTTGGTTTCTGAATATCGCTTAAAACCGCTGATTTTGAAGGTTATTATCCACGATTTTCGGCACAACTGGGCCTTGAAAAATAATGTCTCTAAATTCGCAGTGTAATATATCTAAGACATATAATAATGATTCAGGATAACTAAATTGGCATCTGATTAGAAATAAAGATAGTTTGGAGATCATAAGACCACTTTTAAAACCTTGTCTGTATTAGAAGAAACAAGTATTAATCTCCGTTTTTACGTTGTTTAAAAAGAGATATTAACACACAATTGTTATTTATTGACGTAACGGGTCTATAATTACCTCTAGGGAAAACAAATTTTTGGTTTCCGAATTTCGCTGAAAACCGCTTATTTTTAAGGTTATTATTCACGGTTTTCAGGATAATTGAGCCTTAAAATAAAATGTCTCTAAATTCGCATTTTAATATCTCTAAGACATATAATAATGAAGCCGGTTAACGAAATTGGAATCTGATTTGAAATAAATATAAATTGGAGACCGTAAGACCACTTTTCAGACCTTGTCTGTATTAAGAGGAAACAAGTAGTAATCTCGTTTTTACGTTTTTTAAAGAGGGATACTAAAAACCAATTTTTATTTAAAGACGTAACGGGTCTATAAACATCTTTAGGGAAAAAAATATTTTTGTTTCCGAATATTGCTGAAAACCGCTGATTTGGAAGGTTATTATCCACAGTTTTCGAAACAACTGGGCCTTTACAAAAAATGTCTCTAAATTCGCAGTTTCATATCTCTAAGACATATAATAATGATTAAGGATAACGAAATTGACATCTGATTTGAAATAAAGATAGTTTGGAGACCTTAAGAGTTAAGTTCACTTTTCAAACCTTGTCTATATTAGTGGAAACAAGTAGTAATCTTCGTTTTTACGTTGTTTAAAGAGAGATACTAAAACCAATTGCTATTAATAGACTTAACGATCGAGTTTATAAACAACTTTAGGGAAAAATTATTTTTTGTTTCCGAATATTGCTGCAAACCGCTGATTTTGAAGGTTATTATCCACTGTTTTAAGGACAATTGGGCCTTAACATAAAATTTCTTAAATTTGCACTATAATATCTCTAAGACATATAATAATGACACGGGATAACGAAATTTACATCTGATTTAAAATAGAGATATTTTGGAGAACTTAAAACCACTTTTCAAACCTTGTCTGTATTAGAGGAAAAAAGTAGTAAACTCCGTTTTTACGTTGTTTAAAATAGGATACTAACATCCAATTTCTATTTATAGACGTAACAGGTCTATAAATACCTTTAGGGAAAAAATATATTTGAATTCCGAATATCGCTGAAAACCGCTAATTTTAAAGGTTATTATCCACAGTTTTTTTGGGACAACTGGGCCTTGAAATAAAATGTCTCTAAATTTGCAGTGTAATATCTCTAAGACATATATAATAATGAATCAGGATAACGAAATTGCCATCTGATTTGAAATAAAGATAGTTTGGAGACCTTAAAAGTTAAGTCCGTTTTTGAAATCTTGTCTGTATTAAAGGAAACAAGTAGTAATCTCCGTTTTTACGTTGTTTAAATAGGGATACTAACATCCAATTGCTATTTGTAGACGTAACGGGTCTATATATACCTTTAGGGAAAAAAAAAATTTTTTAATTCCGAATATCGCTGAAAACCTCTGATTTTAAAGGTTATTATCCACGGTTTTCGGGACAACTGGGCCTTGAAATAAAATGTCTCTAAATTCGCACTGTAATATCTCTAAGACATATAATAATGACTCAAGATAACGAAATTGACATCTGATTTGAAATAAATATAGTTTGGAGACCGTAAGACCACTTTTCAGACCTTTTCTGTATTAGAAGAAACAAGTAGTAATCTCGTTTTTACGTTGTTTAAAGAGGGATACTAAAAATCAATTGTTATTTATAGACGTAACGGGTCTTTAAACACCTTTAGGGAATAAAATATTTTTGGTTTCCGAATATCGCTGAAAACCGCTGATTTTGAAGGTTATTATCCACTATTTTCGGGACAACTGGGCCTTGAAATAAAATGTCTCTAAATTCGCACTATAATATCTCTAAGACTAATAATTACTGAGGATAACGATCTAATTTAAAATAGTGATATTTTGGAGACCTTAAGACCACATTTTCAAACCTTATATGTATTATAGAAAACAAGTAGTAATCTCCGTTTTTACGTTGTTTAAAGAGGGATATTAACACACAATTGCTATATATTGGCGTAACGGGTCTATAAATACCTTTAGGGAAAATATTTTTTTGGTTTCCGAATTTCGCTAAAAACGCTTCTTTTTAAGGTTAATATCAACGATTCCAGGGCCTTGAAATAAAATATTTCTAAATTCGAACTTTAATATCTCTAAGATATATAATAATGACTCCGGATAACGAAATTGGCATCTGATTTGAAATTAATATAGTTTGGAGACCGTAAGACCACTTTTCAGACCTTGTCTGTATTAGAGGAAACAAGTACACTAGTAGAAAAAACCCCTACGATGGCGGTCCTAAATGACCTTTCGTGGCGGTTTTCGATGGTTTTGGGTCCGTCGTATATCACGGCGTCGTATATACTTTGCGGCGGTTGTACAACCGCCACCATAGCTCAACTACAGTGGCAGTTGTGGAACAAAACCGCCACTATACACTCATATAAAACGACGGTTATTAGACAAGAACCGCCATTAAACTCCACTATAGTGGCGGTTATTGTTTAAAAACCGCCACCGTAAGTAAATTAATAATATCTTTACGCCACTACATAGTCTCTATAACGACGGTTGTTGTTAAAGAACCGCCACTAAATGTAATTATAATGTCGATTGTTGGTATAGAATCGCCACTAAAGGTGATTATAACGTCGGTTGTTTAATGAAGAACCGCCATTAAAGAAGAAATTATTTCGAATGTAGAGCAAAATATTTAATCTTTTGACGTCGGTTCTAAAGGAACCGTCGTAATTATTTTATATTTTTTTTTAAATACAAATTTTCTACAGAAATTTCAGTACCACCTCCCCATAAATATTTAAACTCCAAATATATATGATCAAAATGAGACCTGTCAATAGAAATGTAACGACATTTATAGTATTCCTAACAATACAAGTCGAGGAAAATTACATTACTATTATCAAAGATACATCCACGAATTTCTAACTTCGAAATACACGCCTTACTTGATAAACTTATTTACAAGTTCTCTAAAACATTTGGTAGACCACTCCTCTTTGATCTCATAAATATCGCCATTTGACATGGTTGATTCCGCCATACGCTATAGGTAACAAATAGAACAACTAGTAAGAATACAAATCTACAACTCGATAAAGAAACCATACCAAGAACAAAAATATGAAATACCTTCTAAAAATCTTCTTCTCTGAGCAACAATGGTTAACTCCTCGTTCACATGTACAACAAGCCGACAACGAACAAATTCTTGCGATTATTAACATGATCATTAACATGGTGGGGTGTCGTAGAGGGTAACGAGCCAAAGAGTATAGTGTGAGCTTATTTACTCTTAAAACTTACTAAAATGGGGAAACATATAGTAGAACATATAAATTCAGGGGAAGGCAAGCCATTTTGTGTCTTAAACAGTGACCATAAACCATGATGTTTAGCCGCCCATTTATTTCTTACATCACAAATTCACAATAACACAATCGGTAAGTTTCAATATTGCATCTCATTCATCTCTTTCAAAGTTGGGATCAAATTTAACTCTTATCAATTTACAATCGTACTGACTAGTAGCGCTCAACCAAGAATGTGAGTAAATCAAATCTTTTTCCAATTCAGTGACAAAAACGAGGGATATAGGACTTAGCAAATTCTTTTTCCAACAGGTAGAAGAGAATATATGCTCTTCTCTACATTGCTCCCGGCCGGGTCCTGTTCAGGTTCATCATCATAGACTCATATTCCCTATATCATCTTCTTTTCTTTACTACATGTAGGAATATGTATTTGAAAATCCAAGAAACTAAAGTTAGTAGTATAACGTCTCAAGCTAGTACACTAGATTTATAACATCAAGTAAGTACATTACAGCGGAAAAAGGCAAGAGGCTCCAGTTACTTATTAAATGGAGATTTAGTTTAGCACTAGAACAGACTTTCCCCCTCACTTTAAGACTCGACACAGTGTATTCCAAAATAGGGTACGACAGCGATATAGAAAGAAGCTTACCTTCGATACAAGATTTGAGAAATTCAGTCACTTCAGTACTATTTGAATTATCGTGCCAAACTGCCAATAGCATCATTCAGGCAATCCGAAAGCGTATCAGTATCGACATGCTCAGCCTAATAAATAATGTAACCCCAATTAAGCTATAAAAACAACCACAATACACCAAACAACTAACACGGTACATAAATTAAAGGAAAACGGCACAAATATCTCGGAATTAGCATTACACTACATAATTTCTCCAACAATTAGCTTTAAACCATAACTTTAGGAAGCTTCTCCTATCATTCTATATTCTTTTCTACAATATCTAAGAAATCACTCGAGTCTCCTTCGCGGATAAGATTTCCACAAAATGCACAAAAATAATCAATACGCTGACAGGCTATCTAACTACTAAAAAACAGGAAAAATAAATCATAATTCAATCAGACGCAATGAATTTGCTCCTGCAAATTAGACACAATCCAATTGATTGTGGGATGCCAATGCTAATCGCATAATTTACACATACTTCAATTATGCTAATCACATAATTTACACATACTGCAACTCAGTATACTAAAAATTGGGAGATATAAATGGTATATTCCTATCTCATACATCAATTATTATTCTATCATTCAAACAATAACACCAACAGTCTAATATAATTAATGGAGAAACAATAAGATATACCTTACTCGATCGATCTGTGAAGGATAACGGGCGTGAGGGAGTCAGATGAAGCCGTGAGAGTCTCAGGATAGCGGGAGAAGTTGCAGCGTTGGTGGCCGGCCTGGTGTGAAGAGGAGGGCGACGATGGCACAAGGAATAGAAATTGGGGTTGTTAATGGGGAGCAAGGGTTTTGCGTGGATCTCTGTCAAAATTAGGGGAAGAAGGCAAATGAAGGGACACTTTTGCTATTTAAGTAATTGTCGTGTAAGTATAGGACTTTTGTGACATCAGTTATAAAAATATGCAATGCAAATATATTAACATCGCTTCTCCAATAACTGATGCTAACAAGTTAGGTTAAAAAAAAATATATACATCAGCGCTTGTTATTTCATTTTTACTTTTAAAGTCGATTGTGATTAAAAACCGACACAAACACAAATAATGGCGGTTTTTTAAGCCAAAAAATTGCCACTTACTATTAATTTTTAGCGTCAATTTTAACGTCGTTTGTTCATATAACCGCCATAGTTGACTTATGGTGGCGTTTTCTATTTGGAACCGCCATAAAAAGTTTCAATAATCACGTCGGTTCTTACTTAAACCGCCACAATAGACAACCTACATACATAAAAATTGTGTTCCCGCCGATTTATTGGGCTTTTCACGTCGTTTCTATTAGAACCGCCACTATAACTGCGTCGTGATAGAGGTTTTTTCTACTAGTGGTAGTAATCTCGTTTTTACGTTGTTTAAAGAAGGATACTAAAAATCAATTGCTATTTATAGACGTAACGGGTCTATAAACACCTTTAGGGATAAAAATATTTTTGGTTTCTGAATATCGCTTAAAACCGCTGATTTTGAAGGTTATTATCCACGATTTTCGGCACAACTGGGCCTTGAAAAATAATATCTCTAAATTCGCAGTGTAATATATCTAAGACATATAATAATGATTCAGGATAACTAAATTGGCATCTGATTAGAAATAAAGATAGTTTGGAGACCATAAGACCACTTTTAAAACCTTGTCTGTATTAGAAGAAACAAGTAGTAATCTCCGTTTTTACGTTGTTTAAAAAGAGATATTAACACACAATTGTTATTTATTGACGTAACGGGTCTATAATTACCTCTAGGGAAAACAAATTTTTGGTTTCCGAATTTCGCTGAAAACCGCTTATTTTTAAGGTTATTATTCACGGTTTTCAGGATAATTGAGCCTTAAAATAAAATGTCTCTAAATTCGCATTTTAATATCTCTAAGACATATAATAATGAAGCCGGTTAACGAAATTGGAATCTGATTTGAAATAAATATAAATTGGAGACCGTAAGACCACTTTTCAGACCTTGTCTGTATTAAGAGGAAACAAGTAGTAATCTCGTTTTTACGTTTTTTAAAGAGGGATACTAAAAACCAATTTTTATTTAAAGACGTAACGGGTCTATAAACATCTTTAGGGAAAAAAATATTTTTGTTTCCGAATATTGCTGAAAACCGCTGATTTGGAAGGTTATTATCCACAGTTTTCGAAACAACTGGGCCTTTACAAAAAATGTCTCTAAATTCGCAGTTTCATATCTCTAAGACATATAATAATGATTAAGGATAACGAAATTGACATCTGATTTGAAATAAAGATAGTTTGGAGACCTTAAGAGTTAAGTTCACTTTTCAAACCTTGTCTATATTAGTGGAAACAAGTAGTAATCTTCGTTTTTACGTTGTTTAAAGAGAGATACTAAAAACAATTGCTATTAATAGACTTAACGATCGAGTTTATAAACAACTTTAGGGAAAAATTATTTTTTGTTTCCGAATATTGCTGCAAACCGCTGATTTTGAAGGTTATTATCCACTGTTTTAAGGACAATTGGGCCTTAACATAAAATTTCTTAAATTTGCACTATAATATCTCTAAGACATATAATAATGACACGGGATAACGAAATTTACATCTGATTTAAAATAGAGATATTTTGGAGAACTTAAAACCACTTTTCAAACCTTGCCTGTATTAGAGGAAAAAAGTAGTAAACTCCGTTTTTACGTTGTTTAAAGTAGGATACTAACATCCAATTTCTATTTATAGACGTAACAGGTCTATAAATACCTTTAGGGAAAAAATATATTTGAATTCCGAATATCGCTGAAAACCGCTAATTTTAAAGGTTATTATCCACATTTTTTTTGGGACAACTGGGCCTTGAAATAAAATGTCTCTAAATTTGCAGTGTAATATCTCTAAGACATATATAATAATGACTCAGGATAACGAAATTGCCATCTGATTTGAAATAAAGATAGTTTGGAGACCTTAAAAGTTAAGTCCGTTTTTGAAACCTTGTCTGTATTAAAGGAAACAAGTAGTAATCTCCGTTTTTACGTTGTTTAAATAGGGATACTAACATCCAATTGCTATTTATAGACGTAACGGGTCTATATATACCTTTAGGGAAAAAAAATATTTTTTAATTCCGAATATTGCTGAAAACCTCTGATTTTAAAGGTTATCATCCACGGTTTTCGGGACAACTGGGCCTTGAAATAAAATGTCTCTAAATTCGCACTGTAATATCTCTAAGACATATAATAATGACTCAAGATAACAAAATTGGCATCTGATTTGAAATAAATATAGTTTGGAGACCGTAAGACCACTTTTCAGACTTTGTTTGTATTAGAGGAAACAAGTAGTAATCTCGTTTTTACGTTGTTTAAAGAGGGATACTAAAAATCAATTGCTATTTATAGACGTAACGGGTCTTTAAACACCTTTAGGGAAAAAATTATTTTTGGTTTCCGAATATCGCTGAAAACCGCTGATTTTGAAGGTTATTATCCACTATTTTCGGGACAACTGGGCCTTGAAATAAAATGTCTCTAAATTCGCACTATAATATCTCTAAGACTAATAATTACTGAGGATAACGATCTGATTTAAAATAGTGATATTTTGGAGACCTTAAGACCACATTTTCAAACCTTATATGTATTAAAGAAAACAAGTAGTAATCTCCGTTTTTACGTTGTTTAAAGAGGGATACTAACACACAATTGCTATATATTGGCGTAACGGGTCTATAAATACCTTTAGGGAAAATATTTTTTTGGTTTCCGAATTTCGCTAAAAACGCTTATTTTTAAGGTTAATATCAACGATTCCAGGGCCTTGAAATAAAATATTTCTAAACTCGAACTTTAATATCTCTAAGATATATAATAATGACTCCGGATAACGAAATTGGCATCTGATTTGAAATTAATATAGTTTGGAGACCGTAAGACCACTTTTCAGACCTTGTCTGTATTAGAGGAAACAAGTAGTAATCTCGTTTTTACGTTGTTTAAAGAAGGATACTAAAAATCAATTGCTATTTATAGACGTAACGGGTCTATAAACACCTTTAGGGATAAAAATATTTTTGGTTTCTGAATATCGCTTAAAACCGCTGATTTTGAAGGTTATTATCCACGATTTTCGGCACAACTGGGCCTTGAAAAATAATGTCTCTAAATTCGCAGTGTAATATATCTAAGACATATAATAATGATTCAGGATAACTAAATTGGCATCTGATTAGAAATAAAGATAGTTTGGAGACCATAAGACCACTTTTAAAACCTTGTCTGTATTAGAAGAAACAAGTAGTAATCTCCGTTTTTACGTTGTTTAAAAAGAGATACTAACACACAATTGTTATTTATTGACGTAACGGGTCTATAATTACCTCTAGGGAAAACAAATTTTTGGTTTCCGAATTTCGCTGAAAACCGCTTATTTTTAAGGTTATTATTCACGATTTTCAGGATAACTGAGCCTTAAAATAAAATGTCTCTAAATTCGTATTTTAATATCTCTAAGACATATAATAATGAAGCCGGTTAACGAAATTGGTATCTGATTTGAAATAAATATAAATTGGAGACCGTAAGACCATTTTTCAAACCTTGTCTGTATTAAGAGGAAATAAGTAGTAATCTCGTTTTTACGTTTTTTAAAGAGGGATACTAAAACCAATTGTTATTTATAGACGTAACGGGTCCATAAACATCTTTAGGGAAAAAAATATTTTTGTTTCCGAATATTGCTGAAAACCGCTGATTTAGAAGGTTATTATTCACGGTTTTCGGGACAACTGGGCCTTGAAAAGAAATGTCTTTAAATTCGCAGCGTAATATCTCTATGACATATAATAATGATTCAGGATAACGAAATTTGCATCTGATTTGAAATAAAGATAATTTGGAGACCTTAAGAGTTAAGAGTATGTGAAAGAGTAAAGTTCGTATTTGAAAAAGTAATTCCGTTAATTAATTACCACCTAGTCTCTTTTCTGAACGCCCTCACTCAGCCACTGCCTTCTGCTATATCTCTTTTAATCTTCCTCTTTGATCTTTGTCTCTTTTGCTTTCACATTTCATTCGCTGCAAATTTTTTTGTTTGGTTTCTACCAGTACTTTTGTACAAATCTTTCATTACTTAGTACAAACTAACAAATCTCGGTCAATTTACTATTGCTTCTATTTCTAATCAACAACATGGAATTAATTTTAAAACCCACATATATTCAGGTAATGTAAGAGTTTCAAACCCAACTGAATATGGGTATGTGTTTAAGTTTCCTCATTGAACTTTGAATTTTCTATTAACACTTTTTTTTATTAGTTTATTTTTCTAAGAAATTAGTTTATTTTATTTTTTAAAAATCTAATCATTTGTCCAATCTTTAATTTTTTTTGGGTATTTTTGTCAATTTCATACAAATATATCATATTTAATTTGCTAGAGCTTATTTCAAACATAATTTTTAATTTGTGATTGTTTACCCATAAGTTTTTTGCATCATTTTTCATTTCACGTTAATTTTGTTTTGTTCTATTTTTTTTGGTTTTAAGTCTTATTTTTCGAAGGTACAGAGTATTAGTAATTAACTAATTATTTGTTGTTGCTATTAACTTGAAAATATTTATTGTTATCATTAATAGTATTCTAATTGAATTTTTATTCATCAGGCGATTATATTTTTTTATTTCGTTATCATAATCATATTAACACTAAATATTGGTTATAATAATAATATTAATATATGAGCAATTAACTATAGTCCCATATCAGTGTATCCATCAAATTGATTCCTCAAAATGAAATATGATAATGAACGTGGGTGTGCCCTTATTTAATTAAAATAAAAATATGCACTTTCAATTTTCAACCCAGGGTGCACGAAAACGGACTTGGACACGACACGGACACGAGATACGACAAAAAATAAAATATACATATATATTGAAATAAAGGGAATTTGAAGACCGTTATAAACAACACCAAACTTTAGTCATTTATAAACCAACAAAGTCGTAAAATGACAAAACAAATATATAGATATACATATAGTTATTCCGTAAATCTTGCTTAAGACGTAATTATCCGTCTTAAACTAAGACGGGTGAATTAATACCACATGGAGGTTATAAGGACAAAACTTTTTTGTATTTACTAGGTAACAAGTGAGGTGATTTGATATATATTTGACCCGTCTTAAGCTTAAGACGGATGACGGATATTATTTGTCTTAGAATTTGTGATATTAAAAGGCATTACACTATACAAACTCATAAACAAACACATGTACAAAAAGCCCTTATTTTCTTAAATTTAGTCAATTTTTTTTAAAAAATTTAAAAAGAACTTCATCCCATTTGTATTTAGATAACAACTGTCACGCATAGATTATCATTCTTAGCTCGTCTACAAATCTTACTTGTATTAAAACACAAACAATTGAAGCTTTGTGGTTAATCCACCTAAGCACATAGCAATTTCTAAGTTTATGTTCTTTGGAATGCAGTATAGTACATTAGTACTGTATACATATAAAATTCTACGGCAGTTAGAAACAGTAGAAACCACTAGCCCATGTTCTTACTCATTTCTTTAATTAACGTCAATCCAAAATATCAAAGTTCTTGGCAAAATATAAAAATATTCACTCTCTTTTCTAATTACAATAAAGTGCCTATCTCCCATCATCAAATAAATTTCCAAACCAGCCATAAAATATAGAGAATTGTTATTTACCTTCTCTTTTCTACGTTTTTTCTACATTTTTCTCTTATAACCGGTTAAAATATTATATATTCGGCCGCATCGATTTGCCAATTGTCATCCGACCCCACTCGATATATATTAGTTTAACCGATTGTGAAAGGGGAAAGGAAAAAGATAAAGGGAGAAGGTTTAACACAATTAAATAAAAGTAATTTATAACAACAATTATTGGATACGGTGTTACACCAATCAAATATCCACTTATATAAGTATCAAGCTTTAATTATTAATAATCGATTTTACTAATTTCGGGCACACATTAATAAGCTGAATATAGAAAGATTTATATGATAATCTCACTCATTATGGTAAAAGTATGTTCATACTTGCATTTATGATATGAATCTGTTGTGAATCTTTCCATATTCAGAAAAACTGATTAATAATATATATGAATGAATTTTCCCCTCCGTCTCAACGAAATTTTTACATTCTTTATGAACAAAACCAAGGTATAAAGAGAGGAAATTTGCTTTAATATTAATAAAAAAATAAAGTAGAAATTTAAACATATTAAAAAAAGGATGGGTTAAACCATCTTATTCTAAAATTTGTAAAATGACATTCGTGTTAAACTTTGGTACGGAATACTATGGAGTTCCCGAAAAATATGAGATCACAAATTGTAACGATTTACATCGTTTTTCTCTAACATTTATGTGTTTACACCAAGGTATAAAGAGAGGGATATTGGGTTTTTTTCAAAGATTACTTTCATCTAATTTAGTTATCAATAACTATTGTATGACAGTCTTATACTGTAAGACACGATTGTATGATTTTAAAACACATCTCATTATTTAGCAATAAATGATTATTTTTCAGTAGAAATGGATTATTTCGCAATATGAAACCGTCTCAATTTCTAATTTGTGTTTAGTCACAACGCGTTCCGTTTTTTATTCAATATGAATTTAAGTAGTATATGATTCACATATCAACTACTGAAAGTATCATACGCTTATTCATAACGTTATTTATTTCAATATATATGTATTATCATATACATGGAAGGATGTACGTGTCATACTGTATATGGGTCATTTGCTAATGACTACGAGTAGAACATAAATAACAATTTGGATTCTTTCCATTACTTTCTCTCTCCATATCCTCTCAACGATCTAGATATTATCATAATAGGATCTAACGACTAACTAAAGTAATGACTGATGATATGTAGGAGAAATAATATATAAAAATGAATTTATTAGTTTTTAGGTTATCCATTACTTTTGAGATAATGGAGAGATCCTAACTCAACAAATATACCCCATTAATTACATAATTTCGCAATATCTATAACACGTTATTGTAAATTGTAAATTATACAATAATAAAATATTTCTGAAGTAAAATTAGAATTACACATCAGATGTATTACCTCATTCCCTTTTAATTTTGAGTTTACATATAATTTTCGAGTATTTACAATTTACAAGTTATATAATAATTTTTTGATGGAAAACTCAAAAATAAATTTAATTTATAAGTATAGTTTTTGAGCAATGTTGTAGTTTTTTAGCTTATATTTAAGTAAACATGTTCAAAAACTTTATAGTAAAAACTCAAATTCTGTAAAATAATACTAAAAAAGTTTATCATAAAACTCAAAAGGTACATAATCAGATGTGCTACCTTCATCTACCTCTGATGTATAATTCATAAGAGGTAGTATAATTCATAAACTGCATTTTGTCTTATTACATATATAATCTATAAACAATAAATCTAGATGCGACATTAAGTTAATCATACATGGTAGAACATATATTATGTTTATATAGGGACTTTACTTTTAACCATGCTTGGAATATTAGATGTATTAAAGCAAACCCGTGCATTTTTGCGCGGGTGTAAAACTAGTAGAATGGTAACGGATTTTACCGTGTCAGGTTCAGATCAGGTCAGTTAAGGTCGAGTTACTTATTGTTTTACAAGGATCATTTCGACCGGTGAGGTCGGGTTATCGCGGGTTTAGGTCAGCTATTTTCAAGTTATTTATGGATATAATAATAAATATTCAGATCAAGTCAATTAAATTTAGGGATAATAAATTATGTCAATAATAAACATTCGGAACAGATCATATTTAATTGAATCAATTCGAGTTACGAGTCAATTTTTGATCCTCGTTTTGAATGTTGAATCCGGTATGGATCGTAATTTCTGGGTTTAATCACTTGGACCACATGTATTTTGCAGGTGTATAGAAAGCTTTTAAACAATTTATGTTTTACTTCCTCCGTTCCATTTGGTTGTATACGTTTGCTTTATCACGTATACCAATGCTCATTTTGTTTTGTTTATATCTTTAGTTACATATTACTAAAAATTATAAAAATTTGATATTAATATTGTACTCGGTAAGACAATTGAAACAAGATCTCACATGACTATCTTTTAGGTTATATATTAGAAGTTGTACTAAAGATTCTTCTCACCTATGAATAGTGCCCAAAAAGCAAACGTATACAATCAAATGGAACGGAGGAAGTATACTCCATCGTGGATTAACTTTTAGGTAACACTAGTTGTACAGCGCGCTTCGCGCACCGTACCGGAAGATATTTGTATTGTTATAGTTTTATTACTTGTATTTTAGTGTAGAAGCTCACAAAAGTCACTGTAAAAACCACGTGCAGGTAAAAACGTTTTTTCCTAGATTCTAAACAAAGGGACAATATGCAATTACAAGGCTTTGTCTCTGAAAGGTTAGATCCGCATTTATCTTGTGTATAACCAATTTACTACAAACACAATTTTTTTTTTCTTTGGAACTAAACAAAAGAGATCCCTAGATTTTAACATGGTTTGAAAGAGCTTAAAATTTGGCGTTCAATATCAATTGTTGGGCGTGGAGAGGTCCTAATACCCAATGTGCTTTCCTTTGAGTGATGTAAACAATCCAAGATAAGAAAATACATCGAAATTGTAATTCATATGTCATAGTACAATACAAACCAATTGAACATCCCAACTAAAAGATGTGAAATTTGGTATACACAATTTTACTGCCTCTATCTCTAAATCGCTTGCTTCCATTTTGTTTATGACTTAAACGCCAACTTCATCATCTTGAACACATTTTCCTACGTAGTTTCATTAAAAACCGAAGTCATGTTAGGCGTTTAGATCAAAAGCATGGAAAAACATGGGAGGATTCTATAGGAATTATGGTATAGTGAGAGAGAAGAGATGGAATACACCATCCAACAATTACGTTCCCTTTCAACAAAATATCAACCTTCTACGACTGAGATTCTACTCTTCAATTCAGAACTCAAATCATATACCTTACATATTCTGATATATCCTTCCTACACTCACACTTAACTCTCATTAATGCTTAGAGTTACGACATTCCTAATGACCGTACAACTTTCTTAAAACAATAGCACAATTTAAGTCTTACCTGTTTTAAACACAAACAATCCCAAATCCCATTCCCTTCCAACTTGAGCTAGCCACTGTCACTCAAACATACTACCTTTATACTCGCTCATCCAATCTATATCTAATGCTCGAAGCCACCAACCAGCATAAGCTCAATAAAGGGCTATTACTTAGTAGTCCAAAAGCCACCATCCCACTATTATTGTCCATCACCTCCCAAAATTGATAAAAGAAAGACGACAACTTATCAAGAAGCTTTGATCAACAAAAGCCTACCTGGTTACAAGATACTGAGGGAGACCAAATCAGAGGAGAGAAGACGCCGCCACTACCTGGTGAGCGAAATTTTAAACGGACAAGCACACGATTTCGAGTTACTTCTCCTTATAGCTTTGGCCTGAGTACACCGAAAACCTGAGTTTGCAGGTAAATTAGAGCAGCGGTGCATCGTTATGACACATAAAACAATTTACGCGCTTCACATAACAAACACATAATTAAATAGAATTATTACTTTTATTTGTGTCTCTGGGTGGCTGATTGACGATCAACCAGGCTAAACTATCAAAAACACCACCAGCAGTTCAATCACTACTAAGTCCACTACTTTAGATTAATACAAGGTAAAGTGATTTTACATCTTGTTACTGAACTTTTTTATTTCGTTCAGGTGAATATTTGCAAAAGAAAAAAAGGGTAAACTAACTTGTTTAGCAGCAATATCAACATTGGCATAATATTCAAAAATCTTAGATGTTGAGCCCATAAAGAGCACCGCCAATTGAGACGTTCATCTTTCGAGCTCACTATTGCAAGTTTCTTATCAACGTCATGAATATATATTTCCAAAACATCAGAGTTCTCAAGTAAGCTTGTCTTTGTTGCTTTGCACCTAGGAAACCAGTACTTCAAAACACAGCTTTGTTGCTTTGCACCTAGGGAACACACGGCCAAACCCTCTCTTTGTAGTAATTGTCTTGTTAATTGTAAAGTTGTTTCTATATTGCAATTTTGTGTTACAATATGCACTCTCTTCGTAGTAATTGTCTTGTTAATTGAAGAATTGGGTTGAATACTTGAATTTGATTTCCGAGTATTGAGAAAGGTATATTCTTTCATTATTATATTGTTTTATTTGATTAGGGACCAACTACCCCAACACTAGAAGTCCTACTCATGAATTTCACTCGTTTTATCTTTCAACTACTACTCCATATTTTTTTTATTCTACCCACCCATACCCATGTTTCATTCTTCTCTCCTTCCCCCGCTACCATGCCCCGTTCTCTTTCCTCTTATAAGAGTGCTTGGTAACCACGAAGAACACGATTTTCCAATTAAGTGAGATTTACGTTACACGCCACTCTCTGTCCCAATTATTAATCTCAAGCTCTTCTTTTTCCTTCCCCTCATCCTGTTAAAACCTTATTCCTATCCATCCCACCCTATATCCAAGTGATGATTAGCTAAAAATGAATGACTCATTGTATATGTTCTCTCTTGTTTAACTCTATTTAGTAGTATCAACTGCTTTCCCATACAAGATTCTTAAGAGAAATTGTTTATATTAACGTATTAATGTCTAAGCACATGTATATATCAACAAAGACAATAGTCAATTGAGTCATGAGTCATGACCATTATGTTTAAAAACATGATAGATGTAATCATTTTCCTGAGGAGTGATCAAGTATATCTAGGTAGTAATAATTGTAATATTTAGATGGTGGGTTATGAACATCTTGTGCTCTAGTTAGGTCAAGCTCCCCTTTCATGATAAGGGTAGAAAACTAAGGGAATGATGTGGAATTCGAATAATCGAGTCTGAGCAATATAGACCAGGACAACCAAAAACCATACGAAAGACAGAATTCGTAAGTGGGTCCTTTCTCCAACAATCTTGAATTATCTTTCTAGCTACATCGTTTTTCTTTTAAAATCTTCAAAAAAAATATCATAGTGCTTAGTAGTTGTATTAAACATGAATTGTGATAAAACACTATCAATGATAAAGAAAAAAAAATTTACCTCCATAAAATTGTGGAGCGAACATCTGAAACATCAACTTCAGCATTGAAATCTTATCCCTTGATACGAAAGGCATTGAGTTATATTTCTAGAACAAAGAAGTGTTGTAGTTTCAAAGATATTTGTACGTAATACTTAAAATGTCAAGACACATACCAAGATTTGTCAAGGTGGATGTAAATATAACGGACAATGAGTGGTTGAATCGGATAACCAGAACCTCCCCAAGTCCACCCCATTTGTGAGAAAAACACGGTTTTGTCGATGTTAAAATGGAAGACTGAAGTCACCTATATCCTACGTGAATGTATAATTTTTTCATTCCCACCAAGAATTTCCCAAAGTACAACGTAATGAAATGACCAATATCCTACCTGAATTTCAATCCCGTCACCCTAAACTAAACAAACTGAATCTTTAAAGCACAAATAGCATTCCGTTGTGAACTTGCTTGACAGAAGACAAAGATTTAAGAAGATTGAAAATGTACCTGTCATTGTTGCTGATTTATGGTAGGTGACGTTTAGTCCAACCCCAGCTACAAAAATCCCAAACATTAACAATAATCAGCCGTTAGAATTCACTGAGCAATGAAATGATAAAGAAAAAGGAAGTAATGAAAAGGAGGAAGGGGTAGGATGGACTTCTGTAATAGCTAAACTTAATTACCCATGAATCTCCATACCTAAGTTCATAAGATCAATATAAACACGATAAATAAAACCTACAGAAAAGCAAGTACATCTTTGGTTGTATTCAATGTCTTAATTACATTTCCAGTTTCTACAACATAATCACAACTCTCTAAACATATTTATACGTAGGCATTGGGTTCTTGGACAACCTGATACCCAATATACAGGTATGGGACAAAAATGGTGTCTTTGTTTACCCAAAAGCCATTAGTAGTATGTGGAAGGCGTACAACTATGTGATTCCAGGTGGTCTTTACCAGATTTATGCTACTCCGACTTGGGTACGGGTGTCAAGTACAGGTACATATTGAAGTTTGAATACAACCACCCGTCTGAGCTTTTAATTTATACAAATAGCGACTAATTAGAGTTGTGAAATTTTTTTTACAGTTTCTTTGTATCAATGAATATATCAGCAAGTTGAGTCAAATGCATACAATCTAAATCCCGCACAAATTCATTAATCCATTTCCTACCCAATCTGCTTACATAATCTCAACATATAACACACCAAAACATATAGAAATCCAATTTTCACAATCTACTTAGTTCCGAAATAATCGAGCAAAACAAACTCCTTGCAGCTTAGGCCTTTAGCCCAAAGCACAACACTAAAGGCAGTGTCCTGTTAGCAACTTCCAAACCCTCACAAAATAAGCATTGCCTTCTTAAAGATTCCTTCAAAAGCCCAATACTTAAGTTAAGAACACAACACTCACTTTTATCTCTGAAACTTTGTGTAGCAGATAACTCCTAATAGATCATTGCCCAATACTTAGTTTGAAGAGTAAATGGCACTTACTTAAATTCATTCCGCGCTAAACGAGTAGGATGTTACGGAATGTATTTCAGGACCAGGCTGCTATACTATACCTTTTGACTTAACTCTAGGCCCTGAAAGTAGAAGGAAGGCTGGAATGCGCGCCGTTGCGTCAACAACGTCTTTTGCCGGCTTGCATTCTTTTTTTTTTATGAGATCACATAGATAGATTCTAGAACCACAAAAGTAAGCGTAATAAGCTCATGTCAAGGCCAAACATAAACCTATAAGACAAAAAAATAAGGTGTACTGAAACTTAGAGAAATGTACCATATAGAAGAACAGAAAAACTAACATTTCCTCTTACAATATATTGTAAAAAGACAGAGCTATAAAAACTAACGTCTATGGTTCTTACACAAGAAGACTGAACGCCCAGCATCGTCTGCCTCAAAAGCCCCGTTGGCAAGACCCTCACAAATGCATATTACATTTCCCCTATAATTGAAAAATAATTAGAGAGCTCATTTTCTTCTTCGAACCTGAAAGTATTCACCGACGATGACATCGATATCAATGAACAAGATTAGACAAAAATTGGATGATGAAAAGAAGTACTCCGTAATTGTGAAGATGAAGTAGTGAAATTTAAATTAGAGTGTTGGAGATGATAGTTACCTGGCATTTCGAGGTCGTAACCAAATCGTGAAGATCTCCTTGCATTCTGGATAAATCCTTTCAAGATAAATAAAAATATGTAAAAAGATGTTTGAGGAGGTAGGAAACAATTAATCAGATTAAAACCCACCTCATATTGTCATGTCCCTTTAATCTCTAAAATAGCGTTTGAGCAGCTCTTGAAATAGCGATTTAAGATCAGTCACTTTTAATAATGATGAACTCCTAGGTCCACCGTCTTCTTCACCATTTTCTGCAAAAGACACAACAAATAATTGAAAAATCCTCATCACAATTAAATAACTCATCAGTTAAATGTAAAATGAAAGGTGTTTGAGGAAAATATGAGTTAGGAAATATAATAAAATGAGTGATTGAGAGGGAAGCAGGTAAGAAAGCAATAATTCTAAAAGGTATTGAGGAGTAGAGGTGAGCGGCAGTGATGAAAAGGGAAAAACAAGAAATGTAGGGTGAGGATTGAATTGAAAGAGAGAAATGAACGGTGGTGAGCCATCTGCAGGGCACTATTCCTAAGCACACTGTACAACAAATGAAACAAAGCAATAAATCTATTAATACGCAGCAAAGTTTCTTTGTGTCTCAGTGGTTATTGAAGTTGTCTACCAACTTGAAGACTTGGGTTCGAACCCCACTGCAAGCAAAAGTTTCGTGTATAGGGTATTAGGGGTTTAGGGGTTTAGGGTTTAAGGGTTTAGGGTTTAGGGTTAAGGGTTAAGGGTTTTAGGGTTTTAGGGTTTTAGGGTTTTAGGGGTTTAGGGTTTAGGGTTTAGGGTTTAGGGTTTAGGGTTTGGGGTTTAGGGTTTAGGGTTTAGGGTTTGGGGTTTGGGGTTTAGGGTTTAGGGTTTAGGGTTTTAGGGTTTTAGGGTTTTAGGGTTTTAGGGTTTTAGGGTTTTAGGGTTTAGGGTTTAGGGTTAGGGTTTAGGGTTTAGGGTTTAGGGTTTAGGGTTTAGGGTTTAGGGTTTAGGGTTTAGGGTTTAGGGTTTAGGGTTTAGGGTTTAGGGTTTAGGGGTTAGGGTTTAGGGTTTAGGGTTTAGGGGTTAGGGGTTAGGGTTTAGGGTTTAGGGTTTAGGGTTTAGGGTTTAGGGTTTAGGGGTTAGGGGTT
>JAIUZE010011190.1:0-35045 GCA_022085475.1 Heliosperma pusillum | reverse complement strand
ATGATTGTTGTTATTTGATGATTTTTGATGATGCATATTGATTGTTGTTAGTTGATAGAAGTAAATTAGGAAAATTGGAAATGATGGAAATGGGTTGTTGTTCTCGGGTGACTCGTGCAAATTCACAGCACTGACCCTTTTTGGTAGAATGCTCATATCTCCTTCGTTACTTGCTTGTTTTGGCCTTGTGACCACTCGTTGGAACCGTAAGATGATAAGATATCCCCTCGACTTGGAATTTATGCATTCCCATATATAGAACTCTAGTTATGACAGTTTGAAGTGAACCCTTGTTTAAGTTAGTTTCCAAACTTGTTGTTTTGGAGAGTTATCTATGTTTCTTATTTATTATGCTTCTTAAACTTGGTCAAATGCTTGGGTATCATGTATTGATTCATGTTTTGGATATATGATATTTTCCTTCGCATGTATCACATGTTTTGTGACGGTTTTTGCTATGTCCCACTTTGAGTCGGTTTTTACAAATGATACGGTTTGAGCACTGTTTTGTCTTGTGCTTTGTACTCTCATTCCCTTGGCTACCTTCCCGTTCATAAGGCTGGAATGTCGGAACGGAGAGGTATCATACTGCTTAAATGCATGTGTTAGTGGGCATACGACGAAGTTGTTGGGAGTTGAACGCTATGCGTTGATCGACCCGGCCGTCAAATGTTGTGTACTTGCGAGGTGGTGTTATTTGCATGTAGCGTACCGCTTGTTATGAGGCTTGAGCTCTTTTCCGCCTCTTTCGTGAATTGATCTACGAATTTGGGGTACTCGCATTTATTATTATAAGCCCGAGTCTTGGATCGAAACGTTTTTCTCATGTCTAATCGGAACACGTTTATTCCGATATCCTGGCCAGGTTTAGACTAGGACCGTATTATTATCGTCGTCCTACCGGAGGAAATTAGTGAACATATACGAAATGTTATCGTGTATGCGTTACAGGGAAATGCTTATCCCGTGGATGCCTTTTCATCATACTTGCCATGTACACGATGCTAGTGCGTTTCATTTACCGTGAGAAAGGTCGTCTTTGTGTCGTCGTTCTTGAATGCGTGATTTCATGATATTATTCATGGTCATTGCATGATTGGACACCGTCAATGTCTTGGTTCGTGAATGGATGATAATATGTTGGATTTATTGTGATCATCGCATGACTTGACTTGTTTTGTCTGTCGAGTCTCAATCTTATCAATCTTATACCGCTAACGGTGAGATGCAAGCCCTAGTGAGCGTATTCGGTTGCCTAAGAGTGTCTTCCCCGAGTCTTTGAATAACATGATGGATTCGGATTTGTGCCTCTTATGTTCTTATCATTATCTATAGAATTGCCTACCTATTCTTATCGCAACTCACATGTATATATATTTATGCATGCTTTACTTTCGTATTTCCGTATATGTACGTTTGATGTGATATGGCTGGGAGAACCCGGAGTTACTCCCCACTGATTGTGGCGTTCATGTTTTTCATGAATGAACAGGTTGCTTGCATGGATGGCTTTTTGCTTATGCTATTTTGGGTTCGGGTGTGAGCTAGCGGGCGTTGTCCCTGGATGAAACACCTCTAGACGTTGTTTAGCTAGTTGCTAAATCGATTAGAAAAATACCCCATCTATTTCGAAAATACCCCATCTATTTCGAAAATACCCCATCTATTTTGTACGATCACTTTTACTTGTTAACCTTTTGGAGAGACTTCGTCTCTTGATGTAGTATAATTCGTACTTTAGTTTGTAATATATGACACTCCTCGTATTCTTTCCTTGCATGTATAAAAGTTTTTAAAAACTTCATATTTCCGCTATATAATTCACATGCTTGTATGTTTTATCTTTCCGCATTCGCGAGGGTTGTCACAGATTAACTGATCACCACCGTCATACGACAGTAACGTCAAACTCTAGTAAGCCAATTGTTACCGATTAATGTTGACCTGTTGACTATAACATTCATCATCCCTTTGTATTCTTATTATCGAGATTTATATTTTTTGATCGCACTATTGTTGAGTACGTTTACTCCAACAATCTCCCACTTGTCCGAGACAAGTGTGCGTCACCAATTCTCTTATCCTATTACAATCTCCCACTCAATGCAAGGTGTCTTGCAGGTCGTACTTGCATTTGATCATATCAAGAGTGGTTTCCTCGATCTGGAGAGTAACTGTCTGACCGGAGTTATCTACCATAGATACCTTCCGAGCGTGACCACGCATTTTCAGCTTACTCCTCCTCGAGTGGCCTTGAGATTTAAAACAACCCTGACAAGGGGTGGACAATTCCTATCGCACTATTCCCTTTAGATAGCCACAGCTCATCATGACCCAAAAGATGCTCATTTGACCCCAGTTACGAAGGTCGTATAGCATAAATAAAATTCATTCTAAAACTGTGCCACCTTAGGCAAACAGTCTTTAGTCAAAGAATTGACTCAAAAAGAATCCTAGTAGCTCTTGCCACGACCAGGCTACAAGAATTGCCAGAATTCTATAAGCGGTCACTGCCCGACAGATTGTCCCTTACACTCTGTCTATGTGATCGATTGGTCATCCCTTATGACCCTATGACACTTGAACTTGCCATCAATCCGATCAAAATCTAGTCACTTCGAGACGTCACCTCATATAAGTGACTATGGGCCAATGCTATGTTAATACAGTCCACTTCAATGGGGTTCAAAATTGTCTCTACAACCCATTTGGATATAACAATGCACAAGACGAGTTTTTAGAAACTCAAACGATAAATGTGATTATCATATATGAACAATCAACACAATGTTATTGCTTCATATCATATAATCTAAAGTTTATTTCGTTCGTGACAATTCATGACGATGCAATAAAGGCTTGGGTAGTGAATATACCATATATTCATTTATTCCAACCTTGTGAATTGCTTTTTCCTTCCATCCAACGTTATTCCTAATAACATGAATTTATCTACGTACATATTTAGATCTCTATCTAGTGTTGGGCTCTTTAACTTGAAAGATGCTCCCACTCGTTATCATGATAACTGATAGGTATTTAGGTGAAAGGATCTACCATTAGATCTTTTTAAACCACCTTATCCTCATTATAATGTACTAGGTCTCTATTTTTAGAATTTATAATGATTGACTCTTCAATCATTCTTTTAGTTATTCGCTTCTTATATAACAAAGATACGCCTAGGATTTCTACAAATCCTTATATGTTTGGAAATTTGGGTTTGTGTAACTTTTACCACATTACCAAATTTTCTCTACCAAACACAAGAATGAATCCCTAGTTCTCCTTGAGAACCCTATGGATTTTCTAGTAGGCTATCCAATGACACTCATGTGGATTGTTTGTTTTAGGCTTGTCATGCTCCCAGCATACAATTCATTTAGGTATGTTCATGTAATGGCATACATGATCGGTATCATGTGATCAACAATTCTTAGGTTCAGTGGATGACTATGACCCTTTCATAGTGATCCCACTTTTATCAACATAAACAACCTATTTAACTTGTTGAAAAGATTAAGGGTCTTATCGATATAAGATACCTTTTAAATGCCAAGCTAAAATCTTCTATTCCACAATATATCTTGACTTTAGTATACATGTTGCCCTCTTTCATCCAACATTAAAATCCAACCACTCCTTTCAAAAAGGTAATATGAATATGTCACTCTTAATGAGTGAAACGTCATTCACGTGGAAAACAATTTCTCCCACTGAACTTCATGTCTTTACATGATAATTTAAACTCCCACTTAACTTCATGTCTATACATGACTTTAACTCCCACTAAATTTGATGTCTATACATGACTTTTCGACAATTCGAGTGAAACCCTTTTATACGGTTTATGGAGTGGAGTACACGGAAATCACAAGTTGCTCGGGAATCGTTATTCCTTGCTTCTTGAGTACCTCGACATGCTCAATCATTTTGAGTATGTTGGAGCAAACATATTGACCATCCTTCATTTTTAAGGTCGAAAAATTAAGAAGCGATTTCATATTGAATTATCCTAAGAGCTCGTGAAAACACGGTCACGAGTTTTAGTGTAGATCAAGACATTCTTGATCGTGGCCGATTCTATTTGGTAGGTCTCAGAGACTACTTTTACGGCGTTAGTTGACCTTGAATTTAGGAGCGTTGGGAGAAGCCTTGGCGAGGTAACGAAGTTTACCATCACCTTTGATGGCAAGGCAAAGTTGCCCATTCCAATTTGCGAAATTAGAACATTTTTTTACGAATTTGCATTGATCCATAAAGGATCTAAGCCATGATACGGTGGTGAGTTTTGGTTCGGGAGGTCGAACCTTGTAATCGTTTGCCGATATTGCGAATAAATAAGTTTGACTACAAAATAGAAAATGAAAAAACATCAACATTTATCGTTTTCAAATACTTGTAAACATTTTAAACAAGTTTGACATTTATATAATGACCTCTACACAATTACATAAATGATTCCAAGACCCAAATCCTATATTAACTCGGGTTTATGTGAGCCACGACCTCTACGACCTTTATTAATATTACTTGGTGGGTTAACTCTTTAACCGATTCTACCATTAGAATTCTTGGTCGATGAAATACTTTATTGTCATCTTTAACCCGGAACACATGGGCCACGGACCCTAATATTTTCGTTGAGTTCAACCAAATTTAAATGCAATAACGATTTATTGCCCCACTTACCCAACGTAATAAGTTTAGCACCTCGGTGAGCCGAACCTACTTCCTTACGAAATTGGGATTCATGGGTTCTACTATTTGTTAAGGCTAAATCTCAATTAATAAAATAGAGTTCAAGTCAATTTATAATATTTATCTCCTTTTAAGTGAACTAAATCGGTGAACTATCGATAATTGTAATTGACGCGGTCGATTGACTCGATAAAATGCATGTGTGATTTATATGGCGATTTGGCATGCATGTACCATATAAATAAAATGCAAGCATAAAATAAATTCCTAGTATAGCCTTCCTAAAATAATATAAAATCAAATTAACTATTAAAAATTCGGAAACCAACTCCTTTGGTCCCTTGAACTTCATTTGCACGCCTCCCAAGGACATCGTCTTTTTCGGAACACCTTTCGGAATGGCTCCGTCTTTAGGAAACTCCGGAATTACAAAAGATATAATAAAATTAAAAGGGTTTTCTATTATACATTTTCAAAATAATGAAATAATACAATAAAAGTGATACGAGATCACATTAAATTAGAACCGAATCAATATTACCTGACATTACAGGTAATATCGATTAAAAACTAAGGTCTTACCAAGACAAATTACATAATTCAAAAATTACATAAATCAAAATGACATTAATTTATTCAAAATGCAGCATAATTATATGTAAACTCATCCAATATTAATGTGCCAAATCGTCCTAATAACCTTATATCATATATAAACCCGGTTTTATGGAAATGCGTGATAATAACCAATTAAAATCACAAATAAATACTTAAATCAAATTTAAGGCCAAGTTAATTACCATATCTGTTTTAGGAGTCAAAAATTACTCTTCAGTAAGTATTTGACAATAATTCAACTCGGTTTTGCAATATTGCTCGGTTTTGACCCTTTTTAACATAACTTTTATGTAATAATTCCAAATTAAATTACAATATTTCATAAATTTGAAAAAACAAATTTGACTATTCTGGAAAATTTCCAGAAACATATAAATATCAAAATTAAGGTAAAAAATGTTCGAATCATTTTAGAGAAAAATATAATTGCTATTAATCGATTTTATCAAATAAAATACTAAAATCACACGAATTAATTTTAAAGTTATATATCTGATATTTAAAATATTTATGCAACATATAATAATTTTATTATGCCAAAAATTCATTTAAGCTATTTATGCCAAAAATAATCACTATTTATGCCTTTTTAACTATTAAAAATCATAAATCATGCAAAATAAATCCTATTTATCTCAAACTTTACATACAGTAGTTAACCTATTCATGTGACATCTTATTAAAATTTCATGGCCAGATTCAAATTATAACTATTTTTAGAAAATAAAAGTTCATTTTACTCATTAAAATGGATTTATTTATCTAAAAAACATTAAATAAAGCAATAATCTTCCATAAATCATCAAAATGACCTAAAATCATTTTAGGACCAGAAGGTATTTCATGCTTAAAATTTCGTGACTTTATCATATAAATCACTAATTCTCTAGTTTTATTTTCTTACTTTAACTCGTAAAAACTTTGTAAAACCGATTGCAGGCAACATCCTATGCTCTGATACCAACTGTTAGGTTCATATACCTACTCATAAGACTCTTCTTATGATTAAATAATTAACTCTTTAATTAGTTTATGCTTACATGCTAATAAAAATAAACAAGATGAAGAAAAAGAACGGTTTCCTCACATTGTTTGTGTCGAGTATGGGCACAAGAAAAGGACTCCTTCCTTTCCTTGTTCTTGAGCTAATAGATCTAGGGATGAACTTCCTAAGTCCCAAGTGTAGAGACACTCCTCTTGGATGCACCTAGACTATCCTACAATCACTTTTTATCTTATATTACTAGATAAGATAAGAGGCTCCCTCAAAGTATATGTTGTTACTACTTTTAGTAATGTGTTGAGTATAAATATGAGAACTTAGATTTTGAATAACTTTCTTAAGTTATCATCTTAGAGAGATAAGTGAGTAGTCTCTATGTAAGCATGAATGAATCAATTATAATGAGAACTTCTTTTCATCACTTGTGCATGGGGACCGACGGTATTGGGTTTGGGTAGGGGACAAGCATGCTTGCTTTTCTTCTTACCCAAATCACTAGTGTAGGCCTTAGGTATTTAGGGTAATAAGTGTGTCTTAACAATTTATCACAAAGCATAATCACCCTAATCCTCAACTACCCAAAGCCGGTTCCATGAGGTAATATGGGATCCCATTTTAACTTTTACATTTTGTCATTTGTCATATGTGTGACATGTGACAAGTTGTATGTAATTGAGCTTATAAAATTATATTTAACTAATTAAATACAATCTTATAACAAATAAATTCCACTTAACATTTTAAGTAATAATTTGCAATTACATGTATGTAAAATGGATCATGACACATATTGTTAATATAATCTACAACTTATTGTAATTACAATTAATCGCTCATTCTTATCTCTAATGTTTCATAAACATTATTCAACTGTGGTAATATAACATTTAATTACTAATATGTATCTTATTTAATCATATTACAATAAGATACAATTCTCTTATATAATTTGAACTCGTTCAATTATGGGACTAATTAATCTGTATCACTATACAATTAATTAACTTACATGATTAGGGAATAGTCCTTTCGGTGTGACCTCAAGGGATCAACTGATCACCACCGTCATACGACAGTAACGTCAAACTCTAGCAAGCCAATTGTTACCGATTAATGTGAATCAGTTGACTGTAATGTTAATCATCCCTTTGTATTCTTGTTATTTAGATTTAATTAAGTGATCGCACTATTGTTTAGGACACTTACTCCAACACTAATTTCTTTACATCTACCATAATCGTCTTGTTTCTTAACATAATTAATGAGCTCATTAACGCCTGTTACAAACTCGTGCCTTAATTTTTTTATTACAATCCAATATTTCATACATCCACGCCCGTTGTACGTTTTTCATTGCAAATCTACATACACATTTATAATTATTATGAACACTTAAAAAAAATATACACAACTACAACAATAACAAGAAGAACTATAATTATAATAACAACAACAGCAACATCAACATCAATAGCTACTACTCCACTAAAAGGATAAACAACACCACCAACACCAACACCACCACCACCAACAACAACAACAACAACAACAACAACAACAACAACAACAACAACAACAACAACAACAACAACAACAACAACAACAACAACAACAACAACAACCACATACCAACACCAACACCAACCACAATACAAACACCAACAATACCAAAAACAACAGCGACAACAACCTCCAACCTCCAAAAACAACAATAACAACCACAACTAATATCTTCAACCTGCAAAAAAAAAATATTTCGAGCTCATTGGGTCCTTATCTCTCTAACCTAAACCCATCTTTGAATCTTTCATAACATTAGTATATACTAATCGTTTTATTAATTGTTATGAGACGAAACTTTGGCAGAAGTTCCCAACAGTTCTCCAAATACACAATGTTGAATGACTTCTCACTTTACATATGTATTCAGAGAAAATTAAAGGAACTGTCAAACAAACTTAATCGTTAAATAACAATTAAAAAAATAATTAGTATTTACAACCTAAATGACATAAAAGATTCAAAGACAGTCCCAAAACGAGGATTATTCAAGAATTACACCTAATGTATTACTCTGGAACGATTACTAGGTCTATCATACATGAACAACACAATTAATCATAATAACGCAAACTAAAACATAAAAATAAACACAATTTGACTTAACAATAATTATAAAAATGACAATTAAACATAAATTATATTGTTTATCATAAAATTATACTAACATATATACTATACTAATTAAACTTAAACAAAAAAATTTAATAATAATAATTATTATAATACTATACTAATTAAACTTAAAATAACTTAATTATATGTGACTAATAACATATATAATATATTAATAATAATAACAATTGAAAGGAAGTGACATCGGCAGGGGGAGGTGGCGTCGGCAGGGGGACGTGGCAGCCGGCAAGGGGAGACGGGGTCGGCCGGCGGAACAGACAAGGAGAGAAGAAAGAAGGGGAAGAGGAAACGAAGGAACGGGAAGAGGAGGGGCCGGCGGTCGTCGGTAAGCCGGGGGTTGGCGCCAGCGGTCGTCGGTAAGCCGGGGGTTGGCGCTGGCGGTCGTCGGTAAGCCGGGGGATGGCGCCGGCGGCCGGTGTGCTTGTCAGTGGCGAAGAAGGGGGAAAAGGAGAGGGAGAGAGAGATAGAGAGGGCCGGCGTACCTATGTGATGAAGGTGACCGTAGGTGGTGGATCTGGTGATCTGGGGGTGGCTCTGGTAGTCTGGGGTAGTGGAGGTGAAGGTGTCGCAAAATCAAGGGGTTCGATTTGGTGGTGTCGATTTTTGGTAAAGTGAAATTAAACTCGGGCAACCGAGATGGTAGCATTCCTGTGTACTAAGGGGGTCTTGTAAGGCACCTTGGTTTATGAGGGTGTTACAAAGTGGTATCATAGCGATCGATTTTGGAACCGAAACCAATGAACTTAATGAACTAGGAGCATCTAATAAAATGAACCCGGGTAGGAGTCATATGAAGCTACCGCAAAGATTAGGGAGACGTCCCGAAGTTTTACTTTTGCCCATATAGCTCTTACTTGGTCACCATGGGAAATGTTGGGGCGTTATGTGCATTTAGTGTATTAATATATGTTTCATGTTGAGATATGTGAAATGGAGATGGATGTGGAAAGGAATGGGGTGGTGATTTGTGGAATGTGTGAACCACGTGAGATGTGGCATGATTATGTGATGTATATGAAGTATGATGGCATGATGATGAACTTATATGAAATATTTATGAAAGGTGGAGATTTTTGGCATGAAAATATGTGTACTATTAAAAAAACATGTTATATATATGAGTTACATGTGATTATATGAAAGAGTTGTATGAGAACAAGAAAAGTATGCGTTTATGATGGCATGAGAATGTTATGTGGAATAATTGGCATGAATGGAGAATGATTTTCACCTAATACATATTGATATGTTGGGATCTTAAGAACATGTGAATGGTTGTGAATTATGGTCTTTTATCTGATGTGAGGTATGTTGATGAGTGGTAGATTTGTTTGTCAAAAACAATTTTAATTATATGAAGTTTGATTTTCGAAGGTCTGTCGTATAACTTGCGTTCTAGAAAATATATTGATATAATTCCAAATGGAGGTTTTAGCTTGTCCTGTTACGGTTATAACGGTAGGTCATGAGCCGAAATAGACTTAGAATTGAGGGAGATATGACCGTTTTACGAAAAGTGGTCAGTGCTGAGAAATGAGTCGCACTCGACCGAGTGCACTAGGCACTCGACCGAGTCCAGGATACTCGACCGAGTGTTTTGAAATTTTTGCATCATGATGGTTGCAGGGGTTTGTACTCGACGAAGTACAGTATGTACTCAGCAGAGTGCGTCGTACTCGACTAAGTACCGAGAGCACTCAACTTAGTGTCTAGCATTCGATCGAGTGTGTTGTATTCAATCGAGTGGCTTGACCATCGCGGGTGAATTGTGGAATTTTTTTTTGTCCATGTGTTGTGTGGACTAAGTTGTTGCATATTTTGCTTATGTGTAAAGAAGTGTCTTCTTAGAGAGTGAGTTTGCGGATTGTATAAGGGAATAATGTTCCCCGTGGTTGTATTGTTTTGTGGGAAGTGTGTGAGATTCTATATGGTTAAGACGGATAGATTGATGAGCCTTATGAGAGAGATAAAAAATCGGTTTTGTGATATGAGATGTGTAATAATGTTGTGTGTTAGAGCAATATATATGTAGGCGTGTGTGTTTATATGATCATGTGATAATGTGAGAAAGGGAAGGTATGAACTACGGATTTAGAAGAGAGATATGAATGGTTATAAAGGGGAAATATGTTTAGGAAAAAATGAGAATGTTTGAGTTGATTAGGGATATATGAAATGGGGACCGATATAGAGGAATGTAACGATGATGATACCTTGTGAGCTTAGTTTGTTTGATGTGTATGGAAAGACGGATAACTACAGTGACAACTGTGGAGATGAAATATTATGGAAAGTCTAATATAAGGTAAGTATCATTGTGAGGTATGGTAAGGATAGAAATAATAGTATATGATGAGTTTCGTTGTTGTTTGGGCGTATTTCTAACACCCGTAATATTAGTCGTCGTAATTTAATAATATTATATTAATATTAGTTAGATTAATCTTAGATTTAGAATAGAACTTAGCTTTCCATGTCTAATCTAGCAAATCCGAGTCCATAATCGGGCTCTACTCGGAATTTCGTGTGAAATACGCCTTGTATCACATATTGGGCCTTTTTCATTCTCTACTCACCCAACCTAGCCCATACTCTACTCATTTTTCCACTTAACTTTTCAGCTCACTATTCATTCTCCTTCAACCTCACAAAACACACACAAAACCCTAACACACTACCATTTTTGAAATTCAAGCCTTTCCATACAAATCCCTCCATATCTCACTCAATTCTTACCTAAATTCGTAGATTCTTAGCTAGAGCTTCCTCTTTTCTTCTTTTCTTTCTTTTAAGGTAATAAAAATCCCGTCTTTGTACTTTTGTTTTCTCATCTTTTTCTCAAGGGGAAATAGTCATCTTTTTATATGAAATTGTAGGTGGAGACCTTCAAGATCCCGACAAGGGCTACTACCTAGTGGAGGAAGGCTTGGAAGACGAGTGAAGACGCAAAAAGGTAATGGTGAAGGGTTACTCGATATCAATATGTGTTTTAATGTTTTAATTGTGGTTTTAGTTAGGAAAGATGCAATCTTTGCCTTAATTTCATGAGGAAATGTGCAAGTGATTCTTTCATATGTGTGAATTCATCTTTTATGCTTATCTTTCATTAATCCTATGCTAAGTTACATTCAAGTTGTTAATTATGCTTATTTTATCATGTTTGGACATAAGATGGGTATTAAATGTGCCTTGGTTTGCTTTAATTGATTTTACCCAATGATTGGTGATGATTATTATGCTTTAAATATGGTTTGATGCTGGTAAATATTATTGGAATTGAATGGGTAACAATGGAACTTGGGTTTGATTGTTGTTGAGGTTGAATTTCGTGTTTGTTGTTCCAGCCGGCCGATCGGCCGCCGGTCAGCCGACTGGCTGGGAACTCGTTTGTGAATTGGTCATTTTGAGAATTTTTGGTATTGCGTGAGTCCCAGCCGGTCGACCGGCCGCCGGTCTCCCAAACCGGTAGGAACTCCCTGTAAATTTGGTAGATTTTTGTAAAACTGTGAGTCCCTGCCGGCCAACCGGCTGGAACTCCCCCCTTTCCTATTTTCTTCATTTTCCCAATTTTCTTATTACCCCAGCTGGGCGACCGGCAGCCGCTCATACCCATCGGCTGGGGATCCCCTGTAATTTATGGTTGATGATTTGTGTTACTGAGGTACCAGGCGGATACCCGACAACCGATCTCCCTAACCAGCCGGCACCCCAGTGATTCTTTCTCAATCCTTTTCCCTTATGCCCTCACATGTAATAGTTTGTAAGGTTTGTTTATCTTATAAACTTACGTAATAACATTAAATATTCTTGTTCAGGATATATGAAACCTCACACGCTTATATCACATATTTTGTGACAGTGTTTGGTGTGCCCCCTCTTGAGTCGGTTCTATCTTATGTATTTGATTTGAACACTATTTGTTGAGTCCTATGTACTCTCATTTCCCGGCTACACCTTATGCTTGTTAGACTGGAATGTCGGAGCGATGGGGTGTATCCTTGATGCTTGTATGCATGTTTTTATGGGGATATGACGACGTTGTTAGGAGGTGAACACAATGCGTTGATCAACCCGATCGTCAAATGTTGTAACCTTGCGAGGTGGTGTCATTGCATGTAGCGTACTAGATTAACTTTTGACTATAGATCTCTTTCAGCCTCTTTCGTGTGGTTTGGCCGAATTTGGGGTACTCGACGTCTTTGTATGATCGAGTCTTAGATGTGGAACGTCATACCACATGTCGAATCGGGAAACGTCTTATACCGAGACTCTTGCCAGGTTTAGACTAGGACCGTATTATTATCGTCGTCCTACTGGGAGGATTAGAGTCTTGTGTGAGTGAAACGCCTTTATCGTACACGGTTCAGGGGAACGCCTTACCCCGTGGACAGGTTTGTCTAGGTCATGAGTATACAAAACGCCTTATCGTATGCGGTTCAGGGAAACGCCTTATCCCGTGGACTTCCATTGACTTGTCTTGCTCTTGTACACTATGCTAGTGCGTGCCATTTACCGTGAGAGTTATGTTACTATATTCGTATGTTTGGATGGATGTTTATATGTTGACTACTTATGACCGTTGGATTACTTGGAGTGGTATGTATGTCGAGTCTCTACCTTATCAAGTATATGCCACTAACGGTGAGATGTAAGCACTAGTGTGTATATAGTTGCCTAAGGGTGTCTTTCTCGAGTCGATTCATAGCATGATGCTTATTGTTTGGCATTTCACATATTTATATCATATTATCTTGAAATGAATGTTTGTACTTTACATGATTCTCTTGTACATGCGTTTCCACATATTTAATTGTCGTTTATGTCTTTTTACTTGTCATATGGCTGGGAGAACCCGGGGTTACTCCCCACTGACTATGGCGTTCATGTTTCATGAATGTATAGTTACAGGTCGGTGCTACATTGGGTTGAGACTAGTGTGAGCTAGCGAGCATCATTTCACGATGATCACCTTTACCGCTTAGACTCTTATACTATTAGAGTAATTGTGTTTTTGGGACCGTTGTCTCCCTTGTAGAGATCTGTCGACCTTTTCGACACTACAACTTTATTTTTTTTATGTTGGATTTCACCTTTTGATGATCTTTGCGAAACATACCTTAAAAAGTTTTAAAAATTCTCTAATTTCCGCAGTGTACTACTTGTTTATCTTAATACTTTCGCGAAGGTTGTCACAGTTGGTATCAGAGACTATGACGCTTCCGACGCACACACGTGAACCCTAAACCTAAATTATAAATTGAGCTTGAAATAATGAATGAGAGATGGGTAGAAAATTAATGACTTTACTTGGTAGTCTCTTTGATTATGCTAAGTGTTAGGATTAACCTCGTTTTGTTTTTATGTCTTATGAAGAAGGTTAAACCTCGACTCGTAGAGAATGTCATTTTAGAGGCTCTAACCCAAGTCCGAAGGAATCAACAAGAAGTGACCCATGCTCATGCTAACCAAGCCCCTCCTCTTAGAGAAGACCATCACCAAGGAGGCTATGCTTGGGTAGCTAGTCAAATTGCTAGGAGCAAGACCAAGCCTTATGGTGGAGAACCGGATCCTACCGAGCTCTCAGAATGGTTCCGAGAGATGGAGAAGCAACTCGACGTGTATCATGTCTGGGAATAAGACAAACTAAGGATTACCAAGCATTTTCTTTTGAGAGAGGCCGACAACTGGTTGTCGACTTCTAGTCCTACCGCTACTCTTGAAGTCAATTTCAATTGGGAACGTTTCAAGACTCTTGTTGAAGGTCGATTCTACCCCAAAGAACTCAAACAATTAAGACTCAAAGAATTCATCGATTTCAAACCAGCTGACTTGACGGTTCAAGACTTCACGACCCAATTCAACAAGCTTGCTCAGTTTGCACCAAGACTCATCAAGGATGATGAAGACCGAGCTTTTTACTATCGTAATAAGCTTAGTGCTTTGCTCCAAAGCAAAATAAGGAGGAGTTCTACCTCTTTTGGAGAGTTGTATGATGATGGACTTTGGGCCGAGAATTCTATGAAGGCCATTAAGGATGAAGCAAAGATGAAAAGTCCCTCTCCTTCGTTCTCACTTAAGACAAACTTGTATGGCAAAAGGTCGTTTAGTCCCTCATCTTCCAATGCCTATGCCAAAAAACGGAGATTCAACCCTCCTTCAAATGCAAATGCAAAGGCTCTCACTCCTTTCTTGCCCCAAGCTACTTCTAATGTGGCTCCTAGGCCTTATCCTACCCCTCAAGCTCAAGTTCAAGGAAGAATTTGTAACGGTTGTACAAAACCCATTCACCCCGGAGTTGGATGGTATGATAGACCCCTCGTTTGCTTCTTCTGCAAGAAGCCTGGTCAACGTTTCCGTGATTGCCCCGATCATAAGATTCCCACCCTCGGTGCCAAAGCTAGAAGATCTATCTATGTTCTAAGCCGAGCCGAAGCCGATGCTCATTCGGAGATAATTACGGGTATGTTCTCAATCTTAAAACAACCGTGCCTTATTTTATTTAATACCGGCGCATCTATGTCCTTTGTGTCTTCAACTTAGGTAGATAAGTTAGCTATCGAGCCCACTCCTAGTGAGGATACTCCCATATCCTTACCATCCGGAGAAATTATCTAATGCTCTACCCTTTTCCCCAACGTCCCTATCTCCATTGCGTGGACCATCTTTCCAGCTAATCTCCTTAAGTTTCCTCTAGGAGAGTTTGATGTAATCCTAGGTATAGATTGGCTAGCTTTGTACCATGGTAGATTCGAGTGTAGAGATCAAATAATCTACCTAAAGAGTCCTTTAGGAGTTAGAGTAACCTATAAGGGATCTCATTCATGAATGGGTGTGCAATTGATTTCCGCAATGAAGTTGGTGAGTATGGTAAGAAAGAGGCATCAGGCATTCTTGTGTGTCGTGACTACTACAAAAACAGCGGTACATTAGTGACCCAAGCCATGTTCTCCAAGCCAAAATTCACGACCTCGAACCGAATATGTCCACTACTACAAAAACAGGAAATGACAACGGTTAAAAACCGTTGTAATATTAAAACGCGGACGTTGTTAAAGCCTCTGTTGTTAAAGGTTTTAACAACGTTCCGATTTAATGAAAATACCGTTGTGAATAGTTTTAACAACGGTACAAAGTCGTTGTTATTACTAGATAACTGTTGTTAAAACGTGTGACTAATTATGGTGGGAAAGATACGAGAACGGTTCTATTAAATGAAACCATTGTAAAAGGTAAGATTAGTTTTGGTGGGAAATATTATAACAACGCTATTGTTTTTTAAACCCGTTGTGAATAGGTTTTACAACGGTACAAAGTCGTTGTTATTACTAGATAACTATTGTTAAAACGTGTGACTAATTATGGTGGGAAAGATACGAGAACGGTTCTATTAAATGAAACCGTTGTGAAAGGTAAGATTAGTTTTGGTGGGAAATATTATAACAACGCTATTGTTTTTTAAACCCGTTGTGAATATAGTTAATTACAACGGAGTATAATAAAGAAGCCGTTGTGGAAAGTTTTAATAACAACATGTATTTTAGAATACACCGTTGTTAAATGTATGATAAGTTTTGGTGGGAAATATGTTACAACGCTTTTAATGAATTTTGAAAAACCGTTGTTATTATTTTTATTATTGTTTTTGAAAAAATTGTAATTTGTTCCCCTGCCACCAGTGAAAATCCTGTATAAATCAGCAGCAGTAGCAGCAGCACGCATAAACCAATTTCAGAAGCAGCAAAATGATATATCTATATATAAATCAGAGCAATTCATGTACAGCAGCAGCAAAAGGATATATACAACCAAAATGATCTCTTTCAGAGCAATTCATACTTACAACTTGCTCTAATTAATGACTTCTACAAATTAAAGTTCCCTATCTGCTTCCAAAATAATCTAAGTTTCATTTATTCTTAACATAATGTTCAAGGACGTATTTGCCCCACAAGTCCCTTACCTCGTTTATATTGTGCTTAGTGTACTCAGGGACATGTGGCGTGTTGATTAAATACTGCGGATAAAACAAAAAAAAGACATCGATCAGTAGGGTAACAACAGTATAGGCATACATAATTAGCAGCATCGATCATATATATATAGCAGAAAAGATATCAGCTCTAATGAAAAAAAGTAAATAATAGCTGCATTAAACTACTAACTCTTTCTGGAATGCTGATATATCTTCGCCTAATAATCTCCAACATGAAACGACAAACGTAGTATCCACATTGGATGCTATACGGCTGTTTAGGGACCTATTATTACATAATAAACGAAGAGACGAGAAGGCAATTACCAATTAGTTTAATGCGTAATTAAAAAAGACAGATGTATATGCGTAATTAGTTTAATGCACTTAATTATTAAGGTATTGTATTTGCGCGTACTTACCCCTGTTATCGTAATAAAAGTAGGGTCATCATCAGAATATTCTGTCGGTTGATCGCCGGTTGTTGCTCTTTTCTTCTCAAAGGCCCTTTAAAAAAGGAAAGAGGCCGAAAGTCACATAAACTTACTTAATAATAATAAATGAAACTTAATATTATGTGCCAAATCATCATCAGTATTATAAACTTACTTAATAATCAACTTCTTAAAGGTCTCGGATGGTTGTCTATGCAAAGAGTCCAACCAAAATACTTTCTTCATGGTCGGATTGATCGCTGCTAGCACCCAATGTCTCCTAGAGATCTAGAGACACATCATTATTAACAAGCACAACATGCATCATAACCAAACATATAAAAATGCAATTGTATTTGGAATCGTAATATTAATTATATATTACCCGACTTCATTATAAGGGGCAAAAATGAGCTTATTGTTTTTCGCCAATTCCCCAGCAATATAATTTACACGTTCTTCATACGAAAACATCCCGATAGGCATAGATAAAACATTTGGGCACATGAATCCGTATTGAGGAAGTGGATTATTGGTCTCGGGGATCACAACCGAGTTCAAGTACCTACATGACGGCTTTAATTCCGATATTAAAAACACTATATCTTAGTCAGAATATTAGAATACTGCATGATTTAATTTATTAAGAAACTTACTTCATCCAAACATATAGGTGTTGGACATCAATCTCGTCAAGGCCAGCCCAAACAGCTAGCATTTCCGAATCCAGTATTGCTAGGTGTTCTACCCCTACAATATCATTCTCGAGCGGAATAATTATTAATTGCTCGCTTGCTATGCGTCTCTCAGCCTCCTTATAAAGCTCCAGCATCGCCACCGTTCGTACTTTTTCCATGTAAACGTTCCCATGATATTTAGTACGGGATAGACTCCTGACCTCTTTCAGCTTGGGGAAATGATGCGGTGTGCTACCTTTCACAACCTACATGTGGCTAACTACATTAAGTTGCTCTTTCAATGATGAGGCGATAGTAGAACTTAAAATATAAAGAGAGTTGATTAAATACCTCATCAAGTTGTTGTATTGACGAGGTAGTAGAAAGATTATTGCCTATCGAGTTAGACTTATCCATGTTTTTTGTTACCTACAAAACAAAAATATAACATATAAATTTCACTATTTATGAAGGTGATGAACAAAGACAAAAGGCGGGTTAAATTAGATGTATTTTTCTAACCCCGGCTACATTCTGTTGAATTTTACGAGCACGAGCCAGGAAAATGTGGCTTTCAGGCCATTGGACAAAACCGTTAACCGCATCTGCCAGAATTTGAAGGACGTCGCGGACTGGGACGGGCAGTTTACGGGTTTCATAGCCCTTTGCGACCTCCACTATCCCCACTTTTGCATGCTTCGGCAAGAGTGGTACGCCATGAACCAAGATGGTTTCCGCTGAGTCATTGGGCTTTGGGTATATGAAACCCCGGGCAAGACGAACCACATCATTCTTGAATGAAGGGTCGGTGAGAAGAACAACTACCCGCTTTTTTGTGGCCTGAAGAATACACATTATTTACTAAATACCAAAATATAATAGATATCATAAATGATCTATATTGAGTATATAATGTAAAGTTAGTTACAAGTATTTATTGTTGGTGGGTAGGCTATTATACTTGAACATGTCCAGACCAGATTTAGCACTGACAGCATATACTAACTTCTTATATTCTACATACCTCATTATTATCAACCGTCTTCTCAGCCGGCTCCTCAAGTTGCGTCCCCTTTTCAGAGTTATTTACCTTATAAAATTAATTAACCAATCAAAGGCATGGCTGCTGGAAAGAACAAATGCAGAGGTTCAAAATGGTTAAGTCGTATTTTACTTTATCGGCTTGAGGTATCAAAACCTCAGCAGCATTACGTACCTCACCCGTCTCCTCAAGTTGCGTCCCCTTTTTCGACTCATTTACCTAATAAAATAAACCAATCAAAGGCATGGCTGCTGGACAAATGCAGAAAAAAAAAATCATATTTACCTTATCGGCTTGAGGTATTAAAACCTCGACAGCAGTAGGTACCTCACCCATCTTCTCAGCCGTCTCCTCATGTATTGGCAAGGTAGTAGTGTCTGCCTCTTGACCAATCTGTTGCACTACCTCACCCTTTTTAATGACATCCTCCATCATCTTCAATTCTTCTTCGGAAGGCTTGCCTCCAGAATTCATCTTCAGTATCATGGAGGCCAATAACTGAACCTGCACGCCCAAAATGTAGAATCAGCATTTTGTTAAAACAATAACATGTGAATTTTAAATGACAATAACAAATGGTACCATGTCAGCCTTCCCCTTATTTTTTCTTCTTCTTTTTCGGGCTAGTTGTCCCATAATATTTCGTGACTCCGACATGTAATGGGACGCCCCTCAAACGACCTGGATGCTCGGGACGGCCGATCGCTCTAGCAAGAACGTCGTCACGACCACTCGGAGTGAATTTCCCTTCCGCAACCTCCTTCAGAACATTCTCCTATAATATATTAAATAAACTTAATTTAATTTTTGTTACTAAAATAAATAGATAGTTAGACATACAAGAATTGAACAATAAAGTTATTAAAAACCCGTCTTAATAAAAAAAATACTTACTATGTTGGCCAAGACTTCCTGATCATATTCGTTACATGTTCGGGATCCTTTAGGCGTGTGCCCTTCTTTATAAGTTACGTGCCGATTCAAGTCGGTCACACCTTTTGACACCGACACGTTAACTCAAAAATAATATATGTATACATGTATATCAAGTCCAAGTATGATTAAAAAAATCTAATATATAGATGCTACTTACGAGATTTTCTTCTATCAATCTGTAACCGCCTCGAGAACCATAATATACCCCCTGCTTCTGTGAGATGTTAGCACGATTTCTGGCGCTAACGCTCTTCAAATCATATAAAATCGCAAGTAGATGAGACAATTAGAAAATTATAGATACAAGTAGAGTTTTAGAAAAATGTAACCTTAAACTTTTAGAAAAATGTAACCTTAAGTAGAGTTTTACAAAAATGTAAACATATGACATGGATACTTAACCTGAAACTTTTCAGTAGCTCGTTTCGCCTTATAATTATCCCATTGTTGCTGAGTGATGTTGGGGTACTTTGTCGGTGAGCTCTTATGCATCTGCCCCGTCTCCTTGTCGACATACAAGTGTAATTTGGCAAGGTCACACCTCCACTGCCTTAAGACTGCCGCTGCCTTACGTAATAGATACTTATCATGGCAGTCTTGAATATCGAAAGCTTCCTGCATCATCATCATATATACTAATAAGCGGCTGTCTAATATCATACCTTTATACGAACCTTTATACGGCTTCCTGCCTTATGTAATAGTAACTTATGCAAAATAAAATGGTGTTTAGCTAAAGATATTATCATACCTTTATACGTTTCAAGAGTAAGTTCTGCAACGAAGGATTTATATTCCTGAAATCATCTAAATCAATAGGCACAAACTGTTTGGTTGTAACTCCAATCCAAGTGGATAAATGGCTAGCATTTGGACCAGTAGGAACACCTTTCACACTCCATTTTATTTCCATCGGCGTTTTTGCCGCTATAGCTGCAAGGGCTGCAGAGCACTTCGAAGCACCCCTCTCACCAGGCTTATCCCCTTATCATTGTTTTCTACTCTTTTCCGTTTTTCACCCATGATAATCCTAAGACACTAAGACCTTCAAAAGAAATGAAATAGTAACGGAACAGAGTCATGCATACAACGATTCTAAAACCCTAAGACCTTAAAATGAATAAAATAGTAACTGAACAAATAAAGAGTCATGCAGAGATTCTAAAACTCTAAAAACTTAGAAAGGAATGAAACTAGATGATAAAGAGAACGATAAATAGAAAATGAAAACAAAAAGATGAACTTCAATCTTAAAACCCTAAAGACTAAACACAAAAATTACCTGATAAAGAAAATGAGAACAGGGTGATGATAAAGAGAACAGGATGATGATCACGAGTACGAGGAGGATGATGATGATACTAAACCAAAAGATTTGTGTTGTAAACGAGGATGATTGTAAACGAGGAGGATGATGATGATAATGTACGTGTGTAAAATTTACTCTATAGGATTGTAAATTATTTTTTATTAAGAGAAACTAAGGGGTTTATTAAGAGAAACTATTGACAACGGTTATCCTACAAACCACCGTTGTTATAGAGTAATGACAACGGTTAAAGCACACCCGTTGTAGAAAGTAATAACACTAAGACAACGGTTTATTTATTATAACCCGTTATTGAAAGTAATAACAACGGTGAAATTCTAAAACACCGTTTTTATAGATTATGTATATTTTTTTTTTTTTTTTACAGATACGCGCGAGCGGTATTAAAATTTGAGGCACGAAATAAACTCATTAACTTTGCTCTAAATTAAATTATTTGACTTTTGCTCTAAATTTAATTTAATTTATTTTACTTTGCTCTAAATTTTATATTATAGGCGTAAGTTACGTTTAATTATTAGCTCGGATCGAATTTGGCCTGGGAATCAATTCCAATCGGGTTAGATTCGGCGGGTTTGTAATTAATAACTTTATCGATCGGGTAAGTTATTATTATTAGTTTGGTTCAATTCGGGTCGAAGCGAGGGTCCTTTCGGCTTTCAATTCGTGTCTGTTTCGGGAATGATTATAATTGGGCGGGTCGTCGATAATTTCTGGGTCAAGCGGATGTGGTATATATATATCGAGTCTAGATAGGGATCCTCGAATCGGGTCATTTTCTTTTTAATTAAGGAACTGGTTATTATAATTATCATGCATCACTAGTTAACCTGAAACTGATCGATCGGGTGGCCAGGCCAGCAGTTACGGATCGGGCAATCCACTATCTAGAGCAAGTAGCTACGTACTTCAGGTCGATCGCTTTTGGGCCGGGTCGGGGGCACGTGTCATTATTAACCTCGTATATATGTACTACTTATTGCAATAATATTGATGATAATATAATATTGATGATATATATATAATAATGAATGATGATGACTTCAGGATCATTAATTAACGCTCGTACTAATTTAATTTGCAATAATAACAGATTCATCAATGCACATGCAAGTAAGTATTATATATACACGTCAATGTTTCCCAAATTAAATAATGATGATATATATATATATATATGGGGTCGATCGACTTCGTTCATCCAAGTACGCTAATAAAAGGGACGGATATATTGACGATGCATATATATATATATATGCTCAAATTAATTAAAAAGGACGGTTTATTGCTTTTTTACCACCTATTATATATAATATATATTATATTATTGTGTATGTATGTATGTACATACGTTTTATCAACAAATAAATGGTTAATAATAATAGGCCATATTCCGATCAGGTAGTTAGATTCGTCGGGCCGTTTTTGCATCACAAACCTGAAACTGTTCGACCCAAAATTAATTAGCTAGTATCGGGTTATTTAATTTAATTCGATAGAAATCATCATTTATTATCCGCGTGATGATTATTAAGTATCATTTTCGGGTCGGATCACTTTTAATTATTAAGTATCATTATTAGTATACGTGTGTTACTTCAAAATAACCCTAAACCCTAAACCCTAAACCCTAAACCCTTTTTTATATACTTCTATATATATATATATAGTAGATTATCGCTATATATTGATCAAACATCAAAATATTGAACATCAATTCAAACACTTTAAACAACATTCTTTCTCATTGATTTCATTAGGAATAACCTAGTTTTTATATTAAAGTACATTACATTCATCCGACATCAAATAAATAAAGATGCTAAATAATCCGGAACAATTCCGGTTAAGAGTAAAAAGCTTTTCTCACACTGCCACCAACAATCCGGAACAATATTGATGATACTGATGACTTCCGAATCATTAACCTCGTATTTTGCAATAATAGATTCAATGCCTGCAAGTACACGTCTTGCATGTGGAGATAAGGTAGGACGGGTACAGCTCAACATATCTCTTGCGGCATCCAACCTGCGAGTATAAGGCCGACGTGGGTAGCCAGAGGACGATGATGATGACGACGCTTGGTTGACAAGTCAGACTGCTTCACGCCTCTCAATCCAATAATCCCTTCGATGTTCAATGGATCCTTTAATCAATGGGTGATGATCAGCGGGAACTACGGCAAGAGCCTCCTCCTCATCTGCAATCAATTTTGTAAGGGTCGTTTCATCGTTGGGAAGGTTAACTGCTGCCATTGATGATATTAATTTTAGGGTAGTTATGTAATATTTAAAGGAGGGGTTTTGAGGCTATATTTATAGAGGGGTTATGCTGCCATTGATGATGCTTTAATCAATGCTGGTTCTGCTGTTGTTTATTCACGGGTTTGGACTGCAATATCTTTTAATTAAAAATAATAATATTGAGCAATAACAACGGGTATTGGTTACAAACCCGTTGTTATTACTAACCACAACGGTTTTCGTGACCACAACCGTTGTGATAGAGTTACTGCATATTGCAGTAAGTGCATTGACTACATAGGAAATGTAACGTACTGCATATTCAAAACCCGTTGTTATTACTAACCACAACGGTTTTCGTGACCACAACCGTTGTGATAGAGTTACTGCATATTGCAGTAAATGCATTGACTACATAGGAAATGTAACGTACTGCATATTCACACATTTACTCAATCAATAACGTACTGCATGCATGTGAATGTATAGTCGTTTTGGGATTTGTAAATGCATGTGAATCAATGCCTTCATGTGAACCAATGCATGCATGTGAATAAATAACTCCAATAAATAACTCTCTATAAATACAGCCTCAATACAAGCAGGTTATCAACCACATACAAAATTCCCAACTCTAATCAATAACATATTTGCTAAACCATACAAAATTTCCCAGCCTCAATACTAACATCAACCATACAAAATGTCTGGAACTTTTACTAAACCATATGCTTGCATCATGAAAGAAATGCCTTCTCATATTGAGGGTGGCTACGTTGTGTGTAAAAGTTACAAAAAACTCCGTGATACGCTTATTCGAAATGGCTACTTAATCAGGAAGATGTGGCCAAATTATCATCGCAGGTACTTTACAGGGGAACTCGTTTTCGAGTTTGGGATGTCGGATGCTCATCGTGCGTCCGCATTCAAACTGGCAAGAATGTTTGACAAGGCCGGGCATGGGCGAAAAGATTTTATTGAGAGCACGGACCACCAGCCTGGGCCATATCTATGGGTGGCTTCCGAACATGACCGTCACCGTTGGCCAAATGGGGTCGACCTCGTTGAAGTGACCCAGGTAGAGCAGTGGGAAGGGTTGGCTCTGGCCGAGGCTGACCCGATTGATGCATATGCTCTAGCGGTGGCAGCTATCCGGGAGATTTACCCGGACTCAATTTAGTTTGTTGTTGTTGTTTGGTTGTAGTTGTTTGGTTGTTTGGTTGTTGTTGTTTGGTTGTAGTTGTTTGTTGTTGTTTTGGCGCCATTTGTGTGTGGCGCCGTTTGAACTTATTATTTAATAATATTAATGTTGATACGTTAATTTGTTTTTTTACTTAAGTTTAGAAGTAATTAAACTAATTCAATTCAAAGCTATTCAATCGATAAAGCAAAATTAGAATTGAATGACATTCAGGAAATGACATTAACAAATTTGCTAATAAACGACATTGAATTGGTGAAAATAATAAACGACATTCAGGAAATGACATTCACAAATTCAAGAAATAGTTCACAAATTCACAAATTCAAAAATAATAAGGGAGATGATGACAGAAAAATGATCGCTTTGTGATAGAGTTTTTGTGTTGCAGTACAGTCGTATTATTAGTGTTGTGTGTTTTCTATCTACAAATATTGACAACGGTTATCATAAACAAACCGTTGTGATAGAGTAATGACTACGGTTATAGTAGTCTACCCGTTGTAATTAGTAAACACTATGACAACGGTTTATGGTTAATAACCGTTGTTATTACTAACCACAACGGGTATATTTACAACAACCGTTGTTGTTGCTTACCTTTATTTTTTTTTAATTATAATTAGAGACAGCAATATCATAAGTACTATACACTGCAATAATAATCAGCAGAAACCAACAAAGACAGCAATATCATAAGCACTATACACAGCAATATCAGCAGAAACCAAAACATGGAGACTGTATAATGAATGACCAAAAGCTAAATAATTTGGGAATCTTCAACAATGACCAAAGCTAACAAAAACTAAAGACAATACCACCTCAGGATCGGGGACGTTTCTTGCCCGACATAGTTTCTTCGTTAACCCAAATACCTTCACCATGATCATCACGCATATAGATGCTTTCAATGTTATCATGATCAGTGTCAACATTGTCGAAATAAGATACAGTGGAAGAGTGATCCATTCCCTCAAACACGACATCCTGATCATTATCCCCACCATTATCGGGTGCACCCCGTCTACTCCTTATAGATAGTACAACAGACCACTTCTTATCCATAGGATCGGTGACATAGAACACTTGTTTAGCTTGGGATGCCATTATGAAAGGATCATCCTTATTATTGCCAACCTTATCCAAATTGACCAACGTAAATCCCATTTTATCCTTTCGAACACAATTTTTGTTGTTATCAACCCAGTTACATCGAAACAGAGGTATTGTGAAATCAATGTAATCTAATACCAATATTTCTTGAATAACACCATAATAAAGGCATTTTCCCCAAATAGGGTTTTTATCTTTTGAAGTAGCAAAGTGCATTGCCTCAAATTCAGAACTCACACCACTATTTTGCATTGTGCTCAACTCATCTTGCTCGCGGGTGTAAAAAGTATAACCATTAATAGCAAAACCGCTGAAAAAAGTGGCCCTGGCATTTGGACCTAACCCAAGACGTAGTAACCTAGGAGAGATGTCATCACCATACAAATTCTTATACTCCAAGACAACATTCCTAAACCACTCTCCAAATGTCTTCTTATGCTCGTTTGCAATCCACATCTCGCTCTTGTTTGGGTGATCGTATTTGAGCTCATCTTTGTGTTGTTGAATATAAGGTTGCACCTCATCTTCGTTGTTTAGCACATACGTATGTGCTAAATGTAACATGTCACGTGACACAATTTTTTCAACCCGGCCCCTAATACCTTTTCCGGTCATCCAGTCACTATGACGATTCTTTGGAACGCCAATTAACTCCTCAGGGGAGAGATGAGCGTAACAATATGCAAGAGCTTCGTCTAATATAGCACGTTCAGCAATACAACCTTCTGGACGATACCGATTAGATGTATAGTCCTTGTAGACTTTCATCAATCTTTCGAAAGGATACTGGTATCTCAAGTACACGGGCCCAAGGTACAAAATCTCCCTAACCAAGTGAGTGGTCAGGTGAATCATGATAGTGAAGAAAGAGGGTGGAAAATACATTTCAAAATGACAAAGAGAGGTGACAACGAGGTCCTGCAATGAATCCGCATCATCGGGATCGATGACTTTATCGCATATGGACTGGAAGAAGAGACAGAATCTGGTAATAGCATATCGTACCTTTTCAGGTAAAATGGAGCGAATAGCCACGGATAGTAATTGTTGCATCAAAGTGTGGCAATCATGTGACTTTAACCCGGTGAGTTTTAGATCTTGCATCGACACAAGGCTTTTGATGTTGGACGAATAACCATGTGGCACTTTAATTCCATTCAAGCATGCACAAAACTCTTTTTTCTCATTCCGTGAAAGGGTATAAGCTGCTGGCGGTAAAAATGTACCATTACCTCTCTTCTGTGGTGCCAACTCTAGCCTAATACCCATCATTTGCATATCTTCCCTAGCTGCGGCGTTATCCTTTGTTTTACCGGGAACATTCAGGAGGGTATTGATAATATTATCACAGACATTTTTCTCAATGTGCATGAAATCGAGGCAATGCCTGACCTCCAGGTCAGGCCAATATGGAAGTTTATCAAAAAATATGGATCTTTTCTTATACCCACGAGTAGACAATTTAGAGCCGTTCTTCTTCCCATATTTTATCTCAATATGCTTTACTTTCTGATAAACTTCATGCCCACTCAAAATTCTAGGAGGTTGACGATGTTCTTGACGTCCATTAAATGCTTTCTGCTGCTTGCGATAACAATGGTCAGGATCCAAGCCCCTCCTATTTCCCAAATACACATACTTATGAGAACACTTCAAGTATTCAGACTCGATATCCTCCCCACACAATGGACATGCCTCTTTCCCATGCACCGTATGCCCAGAAAGGTCGCCATAAGCCGGATAGTCGGTTATTGTACACAATAACATCGCTCTCAAATTGAAAGTTTCATTCCTATATGCATCAAATACTTCTATCCCACTATCCCACAAAATTCGCAAATCATCTAAAAGAGGTTCCAAATAGACATCTATATTATTTCCAGGTTGTTTAGGGCCGGAAATTAACAACGACAACATCAAGTACTTTCTTTTCATGCACACATATGGAGGTAAGTTGTATATTGCCAACACTACTGGCCAAGTACTATGTTGGGTACTCATGTTTCCATGTGGGTTCATTCCATCAGTGGACAGCGCTAGACGTAAGTTTCTAGGTTCAATGCCGAAATCGGGATACTTAGCGTCGAACGATTTCCATTGCATACCATCTGCCGGGTGTCTTAGCTTCCCATCATTTATTCTTCCAGTTTCATGCCAAGTTAACATTTTTGAATCATTGCTATTCGCAAACATCCTTATGAATCTTGGTATCACTGGAAAATACCATAACACCTTAGCCGGGATCCCTTCCTTATCCTTATAACGCCACTCAAAACAAACCGGACAATTGGTTAAGTTTTGATATAATTTTCGATACAATACGCAATCATTTGGACATGCATGTATTTTCTCATATTTCATACCCACCCCTCTAATTAGTTTTTTAGCCTCATATGTCTTAACGGGAAGAACATTACCATCTGGAAGCATGTCGTTTATCAAGGCTAATAAACTAGTGAAACACGTGTCACTAACCCCATTTGCCCCCTTGATATTATACAACTTCACCACAGCCGACATCTTTGTGTACTTACAACCAGGGTACAGAGGCGCTTCAGACTCACACAACTTCTCATACATGTTGTCAAGGTCATCCAAATTAATGTTTTCATCTTCAAAAGCATTTGATTCATCATCTTTTTCTTCATTATCTGTAGACCCAACATTCAACTCGTCTGCTTCCAACTCAACATACTCGGCAAACTCGGGATCATCAGTTATCCTTTCGTATACCTCAAGATCATCTTCTTCAAAATTATTATCTTCCTCTAATGATTCCCCATGAAAAATCCAACGGGTATAGGATCGACTAAAACTATACTTTTCTAGGTGAATTTTAACGTCCGGAATAGCCATATACCTAATATTACCACATCTTTCACAAGGGCATGGAATACTAGAAGAACCATTCAAATTGTTCGCAACGACTTCATAAAATTCAGCTAAACCATCCTTATAGTTTGGGTCACTCATATTCGCAGCATTCATCCAAGTTCGAGTCATTTATCTACATTCGTAGTATATATAGTAAGCCAAGTAATTCAGAAAATCCAACTAATTAAAACTAATTCAATAATAAGCCAACTAATTCAGAAAATGCAATGTATAAGGCAACTAATTCACAAATAAACGAAATTCAGGAAATCAATAAAGAAAAATTATTAGAATACCTGATTAATAAGAAATAGCAGACGGAGATGATGACAAAGAGACGATCAGGAAATCAATAAATTATTAGTGTTTGTGGTTTTGTGATGCAGTATAATCGCTTTGTGTTTGTGTTTTTGTGTTGCAGTACAGTATTATTAGTGTTGTGTGTTTTTTTCATCTTTATTAAAAGTATTGACAACGGTTATTATTCCTAGTCACCGTTGTTATTAAGTTCCTTATTTACAATGGTTAACAAAGTTATATCCGTTGTTACAACTAACAACAACGTACAACAAAATCATATCCGTTGTTATTAATTTAAGCCAAATATTGCGCCAAATTAATAACACATTATAACAACGGGCTTTTCATACCCGTTGTTATTACTTTTCCTTATTTCGCGCTAAATTAATAACAACGGATATAGATTAAACTGTTGTTATTAGTAAATTTATTTACAACGGTTATTTTAGTTCACACCGTTGTTAAAACTAATAACAACGTTCGAAAAACTTATACCGTTGTTATTAGGTTTAATAAAATTCCGTGGAAAAATAATTCTCCATTCCACAACGGTTTTTCTTTATTTTCGTGAGTATGCGTTGTTGATGGGGCATTGTTATTGCCTGTATTTGTAGTAGTGGTCCTTTGAAGAAAAGCCAATCCACATCCTTGATCGCAAAGACAAAAAGTTGAGAAGCAAGGTGGTGCCATTAGTGAAGGTCTTGTGGAGATGTGGTAATGTTGAGGTAGAGACGTGGGAACAGGAAGCTACCATGCGTGCTAAGTACCCTAGCCTATTCAATTAAGGTATCTTTCTTTCACTCAAGTTTCGAGGGCGAAACTTTTTAAAAGGTGGGGTAATTGTAACACCCGTAATATTAGCCGTCGTAATTTAATAATATTATATTAATAGTAGTTAGATTAATTTTATATATCAAATAGAACTTAGCTTTCCTTGTCTAATCTAGAAAATCTGAGTCCATAATCGGACTCAACTCGGAATTTCGTGTGAAATACGCCATGTATCACATATTGGGCCTTTTTCATTCTCTACTCACCCAACCTAGCCCATACTCTACTCATTTTTCCACTTTACTTTTCAGCTCGCTATTCATTCTCCTTCAACCTCACAAAACACACACAAAACCCTATGATAAGTGATATTTTGTTCTGATTTATCGCCCTTTTTACCTCGATTTCTATACGATTTATGCACTTTGTTAAGTGATTAACGAGCTAATATTGCTATTCTAGTTGTTTTGCGTGTTTTGACTCGTTTTATAGGAAATGAAGTGGTTTTGATATATTTTCCTACTTTATGGAGCAAAGACACTAGGATACGAGTTTTTAAGGAATTGATGATAGCCAGTTCACGATTTGATTACGATTCCGCTACATCCTTCCTCGAATGAACTCAATTTGGATTTTGGCTTTGAACTTTAAAAGGAAACCGCAACCCAAGTCAAGAGAAGATCAGCCCAAGCCCAATTCCGTAGTACATTGACCAAGACAAGGGCATAGAATTCCGTGCCTAAGATGAAAAGACGGAAAATCCGTATTACATAAAAACCCGATCGGATTGCCTAATACCCGATCGGGTATTTCTGCAAGAGAACGTTACTTGGCTCTTCTTCAATCTGAGCTTAAATGAGTACATTAATGCTTTGACTAGGGTACGAATTTGGAGAGGGATCAGCAGCCATGCATCCCTATAAAAGCCAATGATCATCACACACAATAATCATCCTTTATCTAATCAACATTTACAATAATCTATTATCATCTTTACATATCTTTTAACACACTTTCTTACAAGTTTTTATAGTTTATTTCTTAGTATTTCTCTAGTGTTTTCATAGCTTTTGTTATTGGATATTTGTTCTTACTTTCGTTCTTATATACTCATATTCCAATTCGGTAATTCTCTAATCTTGATTTACTTATGCAATTTTAGTCATCATGAATTATAATCTCACTAGTATCATTTTCATAATATTGTTGTTATTAGGAAATCAAACTAAAATTAATCTAGTTAAAACCAAAATATTATTTAGCATGTCACATTATAATTTACCTAATCATATAATCCTAAAAATTGTCATTAGAATCATTGTTAACATAATCACCATAATCACTTTAGTATTTACATTTCATAGTTTAATTTCCTACATCTTTTTCTTGCTAATCTACTTAACCACATAATCATATAAATTAGATTAATTCTAATATTGTAAAATTATCATTGTGTAAATAAAATAAATAGAGTTGTAATATTTGAAATGATTTACGAGTTGAATGAATTAAAAGAAGAGTAGTTACCAATTGAACCATCTAAATTGCTTCTTTCTTTGGTTGTGTCAAATTCTATAACTATGTTTAGTGGCCATAAACAATTGTTTGTATTAATCATTTCTATCTTTATAACGAGAGTTGGGATAGGAATTAGGACTACCAATAGGGGTTTAGTGACTTAACCATGCTGAAAGGACGTTAGGACCCACTAAAAGGTCGGTACGAATCCGGAAGGAATATACCGCTACAAGGCCTAGACAACCATAGTAATTCTAATATTGGTATCTATGAGACTTTTAATTAGTTTTACATGTATTTCTCTTTCACTATATAAACTTGATTAGTTAGTTTATCTTACCGTTTAGATAGTTTATTGTTGTTTAGTTAGTTTACTTTATCGTCTTTCTATTTTCGTTCTTAGGTAGTTTACATTATTGTTATCTAGTTAGTTTACTTTATTGTCTTTCTATTTTCGTTATTAGATAGTTTACTTTATTGTTATTTTGTTTATTAGTTTAGTTAGTTAGACTTTCAATATTGTCAATTAAATATCATCTTTAGATAGAATTTAGTTGTTGATATTCAGATCAGAGGGTTTCCCCGATCGGGTACGTGACAACCCGATCAGGTAAGTGTTCTGTTTTGGGTTTTGATCGGTTCTGTCGCGGTCCCGAAACGAAAATAATTTACGCAGACTAAGCTAACAACAAAAGGAATGTAATTAGGGAAGTAGGGTGTCGATCCTCAGGGAGTACGTGTTACTTATGAATTGCTATGGATTGGTTTCCATTTAGAATCGAGTCACTTGAGTTGTTTGTCTAAACTATTAACATAAAATAAAATGACAAGTATAAAAATGACGATATGTAAAGAACAAATATGTAAATTGCAAAATAAAAACCCAGAACAGAAGACATACCCGATCGGGTTGTCACGTACCCGATCGGGGAAACCCTCTGATCTGAATATCAACAACTAAATTCTATCTAAAGACGGTATTTAAATGAGAATATTGAAAGTCTAACTAACCAAACTAATAAACCGGAGAATAACAATAATATAAACTATATAGGAACGGAAATAAAAAGACGATAAAATAAACTCTCTAGATAACGATAAAGTAAACTATCTAATAATAGAAATAAAATGACAATAAAATAAACTATCTAAAGCGATAAAGTAAACTAACTAATCAAGTTGATATAGTGAAAGAGAAATACATGTAAAACTCATTAAAAGTCTCATAGATACCAACATTAGAATTACTATCATTGTCTAAACCTTGTAGCGGTATATTCCTTCCGGATTCGTACCGACCTTTTAGTGGGTTCTAACGTCCTTTCAGCATGGTTAAGTCACTAAACCCCTATTGGTAGTCCTAATTTGTAACAACCCGAAATATACCCGATTTTTCTAGTAAAAATATTTACTAACACTTTTCAGTAGAACTTAAGGTTTTAAAATAGGAATTTTTGTTCTGAGTCTTATTTTGAAATTCCGCGTTCGTATTTGGATTTTTTGAGGGATTCCATGAAAAGACCGTTTTTAGTCATCTTTGACTTTTCTTGACTTTTAAGTCGTCTTTGACTTTTCCTTGACTTTTTAAAGTCGTCATTGACTTTTCTTTGACTTTTAAGTCGTCCTAAACTTTTCTTGACTTTTAAGTCATTTTTGACTTTTTCTCGACTTTTCAGTCAACTTTGACTTCCTTTGACTTTTTCTCACCGACTCGCTTGCAAGTTTGAAGACCGAAAATTTTTATTTAAAAAAATAATATTTTTAATTTATTTTTATTAAGATTTATTATGATTTATCATAATTTAATATATTTATTTTGAATTTATTCGGAATTTAAAGAATAACTTATACGGTTTTTAACCGATCATCATTTAACTATTCCCGACGCATCGGAAATCGCGCAACAAATTCAAAACTCGACTTTGGCATGAGTCACACGCGCGTGTCATCGGTTTCCACTCACAATTAGAGATTTTAATTATTTTGATTAAACTAATCAAAATATCTAGATATTTAATTACTTTATCGATCCGTCAACAAAGATTACGCAAATCGCTCAAAAACAGACCGATTCCTCACCATACCACACGGCTCACTTCGTCCTCTAATAGGGCTTGATATTTCATTACTTTTGATTAATATATCATAATATCTAGATATTATTTCACTTTATCGATCAGTTAACGAAAATTACGCAAAACGCTCGAAATCAGATCCGTCTTCTCATCATTCCACACGGCTCATAAGTCCTCTAATAGGATTAGATATTTGTCTTTCTTTTGATTATTAATAACATAATATCTTGATATTTAGTGTAATTAACTTTATCGTTAATTATATTTAAATCGTTTACCGTAAAATAATTAGTAAACGCGAGTCAATTACGTAACAACAATTTCAAAACTCGACATCCTTAATTGCCTATAACTACACGGCTCAACCCACTCTTCCTTACTCACAAACAACTTTTCATTTTACAATAAATCAAATAAAGATCACAACATCACTTTCTTTAATCGTTCTTCGTGTTCTTCGTCGTTCATCAATTGTTCTTCATCGTTCTTGAGCAAAACCTTCATAAAATCTTCGTTTCTTAATTAAATCCATCCTAATTTATATTTCTAGACTCTCCTATTCGCTCCTCATCTTCACGTACGGTTATATTTCAATTCCGTCAAGATCGTTTTCAACACATTAATTATGGAAATTCATATTTTAGTTCTAATAATATTTTCTTGTTATTTCTTATAGTGGATATTGAAGCGAGTTTGGAGACTCGTGTATTTTGGGTGAAAGATTAGAAGACGGGTTTCTTATTTTATACTTCTTATTATTATTTTGGTGCTAATTGGTTTGGCTAGCTAAGGTAACAATTCCGTTTTACTCGACGAATTAATGTCACATAGGCTTTTGTTTTGGTTCATGTTATGGTTTTTATGGTTTTAGTTAGTAACATAGCTTTAGCCTTTGTTTCTTTAGTGTTTGGTTCATCTTTGTTTTAGTTCATGTTTTTATGATTTATGGAATTTTGGTAGTAATATGATAAGGAGTTGTTTTTTTATGTTGTAATGAATTTTATGGATTTTCCATAAAGTTATGATTTTTTTAGGTTGTGTGGAATTTTAAATGTTTAGTGTGTCTTGGTGAATTTTGATGATTTTCCATAAGTTATGATTTTTATGATTTTGTATGAATTTAATATATGTTTAGTGTTCTTGTAAATTTGATGATTTTCCCATGAGTTATGATTTTTATGATTTTTGTATGATGGATGGTGGAATTGGATGTTTAAAAATGGATGTTGGTAATTAAAAACATGTTAGAATTAATTGGAAATTGGGGTTGTTGCTTTGGTTGTGTGAACCGTGGGGGAGGGGCTGAACCGGACCAAACCAGACCGGTCCAGGCCGGTTCAGACCCGGTCTGGGTTGGTCAAGGTGGGTCCGGGTTTTGGTCTTTGGGTTGTGTCGATGTTTGATTGTTATGTTGTGGTTTTGACGGGTTTTAATTATGATAAGCATGCGGGAAATAATTAGAAACGGTTTTTATTAAAATTGTCAAAACAGCCTTTTGTAGCCAAAACAGGCCCGTGGGCCCATCCAGGCCCCTGTGGGGTCCGGCCCAACTCAGCCCGTGGGTCCCACTTTGGGACTTGTGACGGTTTTTGAGTTATCGTCATTTTTATAGTGTTTTGTAATATTTAGCAAGTGGGAAATGTTAATAAGTAAAATATTTAAATTAAAAAGGTTTTTCATAAAATTATTATTTCTCACATGTTAGAAATTATAAGACGAGATCGTAGTTTTAATTGGATATCAGTTAAGTCAAACGGGGTTCTGGTATGTTATAATAATTCACATGTTAGAAGTTAATAAAATAACATGTATTGAATATGTTGATTTTTATGTTTAAGTATATGTGATAAAGACTCTGTTTCTAGCCGGTTTGATCCAACGGGTTTGGTCAAACTAAGATCTAGTCAGCCCCGATTTGACTGATGACCCGTCGCGGGACTCTGGTCGGGGATTTGTCTTCAAGTATGGTTGTATTTAATTAATGAATTAGCCTTAGTAGATATGAGGCGATATGATATTTGATTATTATTGTTGT
>JAIUZE010011189.1:0-27617 GCA_022085475.1 Heliosperma pusillum | reverse complement strand
GTGACACATGTTTCACTAGTTTATTAGCCTTGATAAACGACATGCTTCCAGATGGTAATGTTCTTCCCGTTAAGACATATGAGGCTAAAAAACTAATTAGAGGGGGGGGTATGAAATATGAGAAAATACATGCATGTCCAAATGATTGCGTATTGTATCGAAAATTATATCAAAACTTAACCAATTGTCCGGTTTGTTTTGAGTGGCGTTATAAGGATAAGGAAGGGATCCCGGCTAAGGTGTTATGGTATTTTCCAGTGATACCAAGATTCGTAAGGATGTTTGCGAATAGCAATGATTCAAAAATGTTAACTTGGCATGAAACTGGAAGAATAAATGATGGGAAGCTAAGACACCCGGCAGATGGTATGCAATGGAAATTGTTCGACGCTAAGTATCCCGAGTTCGGCATTGAACCTAGAAACTTACGTCTAGCGCTGTCCACTGATGGAATGAACCCACATGGAAACATGAGTACCCAACATATTACTTGGCCAGTAGTGTTGGCAATATACAACTTACCTCCATATGTGTGCATGAAAAGAAAGTACTTGATGTTGTCGTTGTTAATTTCCGGCCCTAAACAACCTGGAAATAATATAGATGTCTATTTGGAAACTCTTTTAGATGATTTGCGAATTTTGTGGGATAGTGGGATAGAAGTATTTGATGCATATAGGAATGAAACTTTCAATTTGAGAGCGATGTTATTGTGTACAATAACCGACTATCCGGCTTATGGCGACCTTTCTGGGCATACGGTGCATGGGAAAGAGGCATGTCCATTGTGTGGGGAGGATATAGAGTCTGAATACTTGAAGTGTTCTCATAAGTATGTGTATTTGGGAAATAGGAGGGGCTTGGATCCTGACCATTGTTATCGCAAGCAGCAGAAAGCACTTAATGGACGTCAAGAACATCGTCAACCTCCTAGAATTTTGAGTGGGCATGAAGTTTATCAGAAAGTAAAGCATATAGAGATAAAATATGGGAAGAAGAACGGCTCTAAATTGTCTACTCGTGGGTATAAGAAAAGCTCCATATTTTTTGATAAACTTCCATATTGGCCTGACCTGGAGGTCAGGCATTGCCTCGATTTCATGCACATTGAGAAAAATGTCTGTGATAATATTATCAATATCCTCCTGAATGTTCCCGGTAAAACAAAGGATAACGCCGCAGCTAGGGAAGATATGCAAATGATGGGTATTAGGCTAGAGTTGGCACCACAGAAGAGAGGTAATGGGACATTTTTACCGCCAGCAGCTTATACCCTTTCACGGAATGAGAAAAAAGAGTTTTGTGCATGCTTGAATGGAATTAAAGTGCCACATGGTTATTCGTCCAACATCAAAAGCCTTCTGTCGATGCAAGATCTAAAACTCACCGGGTTAAAGTCACATGATTGCCACACTTTGATGCAACAATTACTATCCGTGGCTATTCGCTCCATTTTACCTGAAAAGGTACGATATGCTATTACCAGATTCCGTCTCTTCTTCCAGTCCATATGCGATAAAGTCATCGATCCCGATGATGCGGATTCATTGCAGGACCTCGTTGTCACCTCTCTTTGTCATTTTGAAATGTATTTTCCACCCTCTTTCTTCACTATCATGATTCACCTGACCACTCACTTGGTTAGGGAGATTTTGTACCTTGGGCCCGTGTACTTGAGATACCAGTATCCTTTCAAAAGATTGATGAAAGTCTACAAGGACTATACATCTAATCGGTATCGTCCAGAAGGTTGTATTGCTTAACGTGCTATATTAGACGAAGCTCTTGCATATTGTTACGCTCATCTCTCCCCTGAGGAGGTAATTGGCGTTCCAAAGAATCGTCATAGTGACTGGATGACCGGAAAAGGTATTAGGGGCCGGGTTGAAAAAATTGTGGCACGTGACATGTTACATTTAGCACATACGTATGTGCTAAACAACGAAGATGAGGTGCAACCTTATATTCAACAACACAAAGATGAGCTCAAATACAATCACCCAAACAAGAGCGAGATGTGGATTGCAAACGAGCATAAGAAAACATTTGGAGAGTGGTTTAGGAATGTTGTCTTGGAGTATAAGAATTTGTATGGTGATGACATCTCTTCTAGGTTACTACGTCTTGGGTTAGGTCCAAATGACAGGGCCACTTTTTTCAGCGGTTTTGCTATTAATGGTTATACTTTTTACACCCGCGAGCAAGATGAGTTGAGCACAATGCAAAATAGTGGTGTGAGTTCTGAATTTGAGGCAATGCACTTTGCTACTTCAAAAGATAAAAACCCTATTTGGGGAAAATGCCTTTATTATGGTGTTATTCAAGAAATATTGGTATTAGATAACATTGATTTCACAATACCTCTGTTTCGATGTAACTGGGTTGATAACAACAACAATTGTGTTCGAAAGGATAAAATGGGATTTACGTTGGTCAATTTGGATAAGGTTGGCAATAAGAAGGATGATCCTTTCATAATGGCATCCCAAGCTAAACAAGTGTTCTATGTCACCGATCCTATGGATAAAAAGTGGTATGTTGTACTATCTATAAGGAGTAGACGGGGTGCACCCGATAATGGTGGGGATAATGATCAGGATGTCGTGTTTGAGGGAATGGATCACTCTTCCACTGTATCTTATTTCGACAATGTTGACACTGATAATGATAACATTGAAAGCATCTATATGCGTGATGATCATGGTGAAGGTATTTGGGTTAACGAAGAAACTATGTCGGGCAAGAAACGTCCCCGATCCTGAGGTGGTATTGTCTTTAGTTTTTGTCAGCTTTGGTCATTGTTGAAGATTCCCAAATTATTTAGCTTTTGGTCATTCATTATACAGTCTCCATGTTTTGGTTTCTGCTGATATTGCAGTGTATAGTGCTTATGATATTGTTGTCTTTGTTGGTTTCTGCTGATTATTATTGCAGTGTATAGTACTTATGATATTGCTGTCTCTAATTATAATTAAAAAAAAAAAAATGTAAGCAACAACAACGGTTTTTGTAAATATACCCGTTCTGGTTAGTAATAACAACGGTTATTAACCATAAACCGTTGTCATAGTGTTTAATAATTACAACGGGTAGACTACTATAACCGTAGTCATTACTCTATCACAACGGTTTGATTATGATAACCGTTGTCAATATATGTAGATAGGAAACACACACACTAATAATACGACTGTACTGCAACACAAAAACTCTATCACAAAGCGATCATTTTTCTGTCATCATCTCCCTTATTATTTTTGAATTTGTGAATTTGTGAACTATATCTTGAATTTGTGAATTTGTGAATGTCATTTCCTAAATGTCGTTTATTATTTTCACCAATTCAATGTCGTTTATTAGCAAATTTGTTAATGTCATTTCCTGAATGTCATTTCCTGAATGTCATTCAATTCTAATTTTGCTTTATCGATTGAATAGCTTTGAATTGAATTAGTTTAATTACTTCTAAAATTAAGTCAAAAAACAAATTAACGTATCAACATTAATATTATTAAATAATAAGTTCAAACGGCGCCACACACAAATGGCGCCAAAACAACAACAACCAAACAACCAAACAACTACAACCAAACAACAACAACAAATTAAATTGAGTCCGGGTAAATCTCCCGGATAGCTGCCACCGCTAGAGCATATGCATCATTCGGGTCAGCCTCGGCCAGAGCCAACCCTTCCCACTGCTCTACCTGGGTCACTTCAACGAGGTCGACCCCATTTGGGAAACAGTGACGGTCATGTTCGGAAGCCACCCATAGATATGGCCCAGGCTGGTGGTCCGTGCTCTCAATAAAATCTTTTCTCCCATGCCCGGCCTTGTCAAACATTCTTGCCAGTTTGAATGCGGACGCACGATGAGCATCCGACATCCCAAACTCGAAAACGAGATGCCCTGTAAAGTGCCTGCGATGATAATTTGGCCACATCTTCCTGATTAAGTAGCCATTTCGAATAAGCGTATCACGGAGTTTTTTGTAACTTTTACACACAACGTAGCCACCCTCAATGTGACGAGGCAATTCTTTCATGATGCAAGCATATGGTTTAGTAAAACTTCCAGACATTTTGTATGGTTGATGTTAGTATTGAGGCTGGGAGATTTTGTATGGTTAAGCAAATATGTTATTGATTAGAGTTGGGAATTTTGTATGAGGTTGATAACCTGCTTGTATTGAGGCTGTATTTATAAAGAGTTATTTATTGGAGTTATTTATTCACATGCATGCATTGGTTCACATGAAGATATTGATTCACATGCATGCATTGGTTCCCAAAAGGACTATACATTCACATGCATGCAGTACGTTATTGATCGAGTAAATGTGTGAATATGCAGTACGTTACATTTCCTATGTAGTCAATGCATTTACTGCAATGTGCAGTAACCCTATCACAACGGTTGTGGTCACGAAAACCGTTGTGGTTAGTAATAACAACGGGTTTTGAATATGCAGTACGTTACATTTCCTATGTAGTCAATGCACTTACTGCAATATGCAGTAACTCTATCACAACGGTTGTGGTCACGAAAACCGTTGTGGTTAGTAATAACAACGGGTTTTTTTACCAATACCCGTTGTTATTGCTCAATATTATTATTTTTAATTAAAAGATATTGCAGTCCAAACCCGTGAATAAACAACAGCAGAACCAGCATTGATTAAAGCATCATCAATGGCAGCATAACCCCTCTATAAATATAGCCTCAAAACCCCTCCTTTAAATATTACATAACTACCCTAAAATTAATATCAGCAATGGCAGCAGTTAACCTTCCCAACGATGAAACGACCCTTACAAAATTGATTGCAGATGAGGAGGAGGCTCTTGCCGTAGTTCCCGCTGATCATCACCCATTGATTAAAGGATCCATTGAACATCGAAGGGGTTATTGGATTAAGAGGCGTGAAGCAGTCCGACTTGTCAACCAAGCGTCGTCATCATCATCGTCCTCTGTCTACCCACGTCGGCCTTATACTCGGAGGTTGGATGCCGCAAGAGATATGTTGAGCTGTACCCGTCCTACCTTATCTCCACATGCAAGACGTGTACTTGCAGGCATTGAATCTGTTATTGCCAAATACGAGGTTAATGATCCGGAAGTCATCAGTATCATCAATATTGTTCCGGATTGTTGGTGGCAGTGTGAGAAAAGCTTTTTACACTTAACCGGAATTGTTCCGGATTATTTAACACCTTTATTTATTTGATGTCGGATGAATGTAATGTACTTTATTATAAAATCTAGGTTATTCCTAATGAAATCAATGAGAAAGAATGTTGTTTAAAGTGTTTGAATTGCTGTTCAATATTTTGATGTATTATTAATTAGAAGTATATAAAAAAGGGTTTAGGGTTTAGGGTTTAGGGTTTAGGGTTTAGGGTTTAGGGTTTAGGGTTTAGGGTTTAGGGTTTAGGGTTTTGGGTTTAGGGTTTAGGGTTTAGGGTTTAGGGTTTTAGGGTTTAGGGTTTAGGGTTTAGGGTTTAGGGTTTAGGGTTTAGGGTTTAGGATTATTTTGAAGTAACACACGTATACTAATAATGATACTTAATAATTAAAAGTGATCCGACCCGAAAATGATACTTAATAATCATCACGCGGATAATAAATAATGATTTCTATCGAATTAAATAAAATAACCTGATACTAGCGAGCTAATTAATTTTGGGTCGGACAGTTTCAGGTTTGTGATGCAAAAACGGCCCGACGAATCTAACTACCTGATCGGAATAATATGGCCTATTATTATTAATAATAATAACCATTTATTTGTTTATATAAAACGTATGTACATACATACATACACAACAATATAATATATATACATATATATATTATATATAATAGATGGTAAAAAAGCAATAAACCGTCTTTTTTAATTAATTTGAGCATATATATATATATATATATATATCCGTCCCTTTTATTAGCGTACTTGAATTATTGGATGAACGAAGTCGATCGACCCCATATATATATATATATATATATATATATATATATATATATATATATATATATATATATATATATCCGTCCCTTTTATTAGAGTACTTGAATTGGATGAACGAAGTCGATCGACCCCATATATATATATATATATATATCATTATTATTTAATTTGGGAAACATTGACGTACGTGTATATATAATACTTACTTGAATTGCATGTATGTGCATTGATGAATCTGTTATTATTGCAAATTGTAGTACGAGCGTCGTTAATTAGAGATCCGGAAGTCATCATCATTTAATTATTATATATATATATATATATATATATATATATATATATATATATATCATCATCAATATTATATTAATTATCATCAATATTATTGCAATAAGTAGTACATATAAATATACGAGGTAATTAATAATGACACGTGCCCCCGACCCGGCCCAAAAGCGATCGACCCGAATTGAAGTACGTAGCTACGCTTGCTCTGATCTAGAAAGTGGATTGCCCGATCCGTAACTGCTGGCCTGGCCACCCGATCGATTAGTTTCAGGTTAACTAGTGATGCATGATAATTATAATAACCAGTTCCTTAATTAAAAAGAAAATGACCCGATTCGAGGTAATTGAACCAAAAACTAAAAATAATTAATAACTAACCCGATCGATAAAGTTATTAATTACAAACCCGCCGAATCTAACCCGATTGGAATTGATTCCCAGGCCAAACCCGATCCGAGCTAATAATTAAACGTAACTTACGCCTATAATATAAAATTTAGAGCAAAGTAAAATAAATTAAATTAAATTTAGAGCAAAGTTAAATAAATTAATTTAGAGCAAAGTTAATGAATTTATTTCGTGCCTCAAATTTTAATACCGCGCGCGCGTATCTGAAAAATTAAAAAAAATATACATAATCTATAAAAACGGTGTTTTAGAATTTCACCGTTGTTATTACTTTCAACAACGGGTTATAATAAATAAACCGTTGTCTTAGTGTTATTACTTTCTACAACGGGTGTGCTTTAACCGTTGTCATTACTCTATAACAACGGTGGTTTGTAGGATAACCGTTGTCAATAGTTTCTCTTAATAAACCCTTTAGTTTCTCTTAATAAAAAATAATTTACAATCCTATAGAGTAAATTTTACACACGTACATTATCATCATCATCCTCCTCGTTTACAATCATCCTCGTTTACAACACAAATCTTTTTGTTTATTATCATCATCATCCTCCTCGTACTCGTGATCATCATCCTGTTCTCTTTATCATCACCCTGTTCTCATTTTCTTTATCAGGTAATTTTTGTGTTTCGTCTTTAGGGTTTTAAGATTGAAGTTCATCTTTTTGTTTTCATTTTCTATTTATCGTTCTCTTTATCATCTAGTTTCATTCCTTTCTAAGTTTTTAGAGTTTTAGAATCTCTGCATGACTCTTTATTTGTTCAGTTACTATTTCATTCATTTCAAGGTCTTAGGGTTTTAGAATCGCTGTATGCATGACTCTGTTCCGTTACTATTTCATTTATTTTGAAGGTCTTAGTGTCTTAGGATTATCATGGGTGAAAAACGGAAAAGAGTAGACAACAATGATAAGGGGGATAAGCCTGGTGAGAGGGGTGCTTCGAAGTGCTCTGCAGCCCTTGCAGCTATAGCGGCAAAAACGCCGATGGAAATAAAATGGAGTGTGAAAGGTGTTCCTACTGGTCCAAATGCTAGCCATTTAGCCACTTGGATTGGAGTTACAACCAAACAGTTTGTGCCTATAGATTTAGATGATTTCAGGAATTATAATCCTTCATTGCAGAACTTACTCTTGAAACGTATAAAGGTATGATAATATCTTTAGCTAAACACCATTTTATTTTGCATAAGTTACTATTACATAAGGCAGGAAGCCGTATAAAGGTTCGTATAAAGGTATGATATTAGACAGCCGCTTATTAGTATATATGATGATGATGCAGGAAGCTTTCGATATTCCAGACTGCCATGATAAGTATCTATTACGTAAGGCAGCGGCAGTCTTAAGGCAGTGGAGGTGTGACCTTGCCAAATTACACTTGTATGTCGACAAGGAGACGGGGCAGATGCATAAGAGCCCACCGACAAAGTACCCCAACATCACTCAGCAACAATGGGATAATTATAAGGCGAAACGAGCTACTGAAAAGTTTCAGGTTAAGTATCCATGTCATATGTTTACATTTTTGTAAAACTCTACTTAAGGTTACATTTTTCTAAAAGTTTCAGGTTACATTTTTCTAAAACTCTACTTGTATCTATAATTTTCTAATTGTCTCATCTACTTGCGATTTTATATGATTTGAAGAGCGTTAGCGCCAGAAATCGTGCTAACATCTCACAGAAGCGGGGGGTATATTATGGTTCTCGAGGCGGTTACAGATTGATAGAAGAAAATCTCGTAAGTAGCATCTATATATTAGATTTTTTTAATCATACTTGGACTTGATATACATGTATACATATATTATTTTTGAGTTAACGTGTAGGTGTCAAAAGGTGTGACCGACTTGAATCGGCACGTAACTTATAAAGAAGGGCACACGCCTAAAGGATCCCGAACATGTAACGAATATGATCAGGAAGTCTTGGCCAACATAGTAAGTATTATTTTTATTAAGACGGGTTTTTAATAACTTTATTGTTCAATTCTTGTATGTCTAACTATCTATTTATTTCAGTAACAAAAATTAAATTAAGTTTATTTAATATATTATAGGAGAATGTTCTGAAGGAGGTTGCGGAAGGGAAATTCACTCCGAGTGGTCGTGACGACGTTCTTGCTAGAGCGATCGGCCGTCCCGAGCATCCAGGTCGCTTGAGGGGCGTCCCATTACATGTCGGAGTCACGAAATATTATGGGACAACTAGCTCGAACAAGAAGAAGAAAAATAAGGGGAAGGCTGACATGGTACGTATACCATTTGTTATTGTCATTTAAAAGTCACATGTTATTGTTTTAACAAATTGCTGATTCTACATTTTGGGCGTGCAGGTTCAGTTATTGGCCTCCGTGATACTGAAGATGAATTCTGGAGGCAAGCCTTCCGAAGAAGAATTGAAGATGATGGAGGATGTCATTAAAAAGGGTGAGGTAGTGCAACAGATTTGTCAAGAGGCAGACACTACTCCCTTGCCAATACATGAGGAGACAGCTGAGAAGATGGGTGAGGTACCTACTGCTGTCGAGGTTTTAATACCTCAAGCCGATAAGGTAAATATGATTTTTTTTTTCTGCATTTGTTCTTTCTAGCAGCCATGCCTTTGATTGGTTTATTTTATTAGGTAAATTAGTCGGAAAAGGGGACGCAACTTGAGGAGACGGGTGAGGTACCTAATGCTGCTGAGGTTTTGATACCTCAAGCCGATAAGGTAAATACGACTTAACCATTTTGAACCTCTTCATTTGTTCTTTCCAGCAGCCATTGCATGCCTTTGATTGGTTAATTAATTTTATAAGGTAAATAACTCTGAAAAGGGGACGCAACTTGAGGAGCCGGCTGAGAATGGTGACAACCCTCGCTAATGCGGAAAGATAAAACATACAAGCATGTGAATTATGTAGCGGAAATATGAAGTTTTAAAAACTTTTATACATGCAAGGAAAGAATACGAGGAGTGTCATATATTACAAACTAAAGTACGCATTATACTACATCAAGAGACGAAGTCTCTCCAAAAGGTTAACAAGTAAAAGTGATCTTACAATATAGATGGGGTATTTTCGAAATAGATGGGGTATTTTCGAAATAGATTTAGCAACTAGCTAAACAACGTCTAGAGGTGTTTCATCCCGGGACAACGCCCGCTAGCTCACACCCGAACCCAAAATAGTCAAAGCAAAAAGCCATCCATGCGAGCAACCTGTTCATTCATGAAAAACATGAACGCCACAATCAGTGGGGAGTAACTCCGGGTTCTCCCGGCCATATCACATTAAACGTACATAGAAGGAAATACAAAAGTAAAGCATGCATATATATATACATGTGAGTTGCGATAAGAATAGATAGGCAATTCTATAGATAATGATAAGAACATATGAAGTACAAGTTCAAATCCATCATGTTATACAAGGACTCGGGAAAGACACTCTTAGGCAATCGAATACGCTCACTAGGGCTTACATCTCACCGTTAGCGGTATAAGATTGATAAGATTGAGACTCGACAAACATACCATTCCAAGTCATGCGATGACCACAATAAATCCAACATATTATCATCCATTCACGAACCAAGACCTTGACGCTTCCAAGTCATGCAATGACCATGAATAAAATCATGAAATCACGCATTCAAAGACAACGACACAAAACGACAACTCTCACGGTAAAAGAAACGCACTAGCATCGTGTACATGGCAAGTATGATTAAAAGGCATCCACGGGATAAGCATTTCCCTGTAACGCATACACGATCACATTTCGTATATGTTCACTAATTTCCTCCGGTAGGACGACGATAATAATACGGTCCTAGTCTAAATCTGGCCAGACTCTCGGAATAACGTGTTCCGATTCTACATGCGATAAACATTTCGCATCCAAGACTCGGTCAATCATAGACGCCGAGTACCCCAAATTCGGTCGATAATTAACGAAAGAGGCGGAAAAGAGCTCAAGCCTCATAACAAGCGGTACTCTACATGCAAATAACACCACCTCGCAAGTACACAACATTTGACGGCCGGGTCGATCAACGCCTAGCGTTCAACTCCCAACAACGTCGTCGTATGCCCACTACACATGCAATTAAGCAGTAGGATACCTCTCCGTTCCGACATTCCAGCCTTACGAACGGGAAGGTAGCCAAGGGAATGAGAATACAAAGCACAAGACCAAATAGTGCTCAAACCGACTCATTTGTGAAAACCGACTCAAAGTGGGAACATATCGAAAACCGTCACAAAACATGTGATACATGCGAAAAAGATATCATATATCCAAAACATGAGTATTATAAGACATTACGTAAAATTATACGATAAACGGATCATGCGAACTATTATAAATCACGAGTTTTAGAAAATAACGGAAATGCATACAGCCGTGTTCCAGGCCGGGCAACAAACCGGCGGCCGGTGGGCCGGCTCAGAACACAGGGCAAAAATCCAAAACTCACAAAAACAGAGAAATGTAGTCTAGGCCGGTCAGTAGACCGGCGGCCGGTGGGCCGGCACAGAATACAACACCAAAATCCTAACATCACTACAGATGTGTTCTAGGCCGGTCAAGAGGGAGGCGGCCGGTACCCCGGCTCAGAGCACAACACTAACAACACAAAAATCACAAGTTTGTAAACTATCAAAACAAGGGTCAACTTCAAATGGTCATAACTAGAGTTCTAGATATGGGAATGCAGAAATTCCAAGTCGAGGGGATAGCTTATCCTCTTACGGTTCCAACGAGTGGTCACAAGCCCAAAACAAGCAAGTAACGAAGGAGTTATGATCATTCTACGAACAAGGGTCGGTGCAGGAAATTGCCAGCCGGGCACTAGACCGGCTGCCGGTCCTTCGGCCAGGAACACCCTTCTACCCGAGAACCACCAACACCCATCCTATCATTTTCAATTCTCCTAATTCACTTCTAATAATTATCAACAATCAATATTCATCATCAACAATCATCAAATAACAACAATCATAAATCATAACATGATTCCTAAGCTTCTAATCATATTCCAAATACGATTTCTAACATATAAAGCATGCAAAACACGTAAATGATACCGAGTAACCCTTCACCGTTACCTTTTCGCGTCTTTAAACGGTTTCTAAACCTTCCTAGTCTCCACCTACATACAATTACATAATAAAAGATGAATATCCTTCACCTTGAGAAAGACGGATAATTTAAAAAGCGAGAAAGACGGTAATTTTATTACCAAATAAGGTAGAGGACAATGAGAGCGGAAGATTAAGACAGAAATCAACGGATTTGAGCAAGAAATGGATGAGTAGTGAGGAGTTTGAGTTTGATTGAAAATGGGTTTAGGGTTTTGTTTACATGATGAAGAAGAAGGAGAAGAAGTCAGTGGAAAAAGATGAGGGAAAAAGGGGAGTATAAGGGATTAAGTAGGAAAAACATGGGAAAAAACCCATAAGCGCCTTAAGGCGTAACTCACTCGGAATCTCGCGTAAAGTCCAAATACGAACTCGGAAATTCTATATTAGACACGGAAAATTTAATTTACGACTAAAACTAAATTTCGCTGAAAAGTATCCGTATAATATTTTTAATATAAAAATAGGGTACATTTGCGGGTGTTACAGCTGGCCTACATGTCATCAAATATTTGAAGGGTACTATAAATAGACTGTCACTTTGTGATTTAGCACTGACAACATATACTGATTATATTTCTCTCAACCCCGTGTTCCATGAGAGAACCAAACACTTGAGTATAGACTGTCACTTTGTGCGTGATAAGCAACAACAAGGGTTTTTGAAAACTCAGCATGTTCTCTCTAGTATTCTTATGATCTAAACCTCTTCTTATATCATCTTCATACTAACTTCTTATATTCTACATACCTCATTATTGTCACACGTCTTCTCAGCCGGCTCCTCAAGTTGCGTCCCCTTTTCAGAGTTATTTACCTTATAAAATTAATTAACCAATCAAAGGCATGGCTGCTGGAAAGAACAAATGCAGAGGTTCAAAATGGTTAAGTCGTATTTACCTTATCGGCTTGAGGTATCAAAACCTCAGCAGCATTTAGTACCTCACCCGTCTCCTCAAGTTGCGTTCCCTTTTCAGATTCATTTACCTAATAAAATAAACCAATCAAAGGCATGGCTGCTGGAAAGAACAAATGCAGAAAAAAAAAAAAAAAAAAAAAAAAAAGAAGTCATATTTACCTTATCGGCTTGAGGTATTAAAACCTCGGCAGCACTAGGTACCTCACCCATCTTCTCAGCCGTCTCCTCATGTATTGGCAAGGTAGTAGTGTCTGCCTCTTGACCAATCTGTTGCACTACCTCACCCTTTTTAATGACATCCTCCATCATCTTCAATTCTTCTTCGGAAGGCTTGCCTCCAGAATTCATCTCCAGTATCACGGAGGCCAATAACTGAACCTGCACGCCCAAAATGTAGAATCAGCAATTTGTTAAAACAATAACATGTGAATTTTAAATGACAATAACAAATGGTATACGTACCATGTCAGCCTTCCCCTTATTTTTCTTCTTCTTATTCGAGCTAGTTGTCCCATAATATTTCGTGACTCCGACATGTAATGGGACGCCCCTCAATCGACCTGGATGCTCGGGACGGCCGATCGCTCTAGCAAGAACGTCGTCACGACCACTCGGAGTGAATTTTCCTTCCGCAACGTCCTTCAGAACATTCTCCTATAATATATTAAATAAACTTAATTTTATTTTTGTTACTAAAATAAATAGATAGTCAGACATACAAGAATTGAACAATAAAGTTATTAAAACCCCGTCTTAATAAAATAATACTTATTATGTTGGCCAAGACTTCCTGATCATATTCGTTACATGTTCGGGATCCTTTAGGCGTGTGCCCTTCTTTATAAGTTACGTGCCGATTCAAGTCGGTCACTCCCTTTGACACCTACACATTAACTCAAAAATAATATATGTATACATGTATATCAAGTCAAAGTATGATTAAAAAAATCTAATATATAGATGCTACTTACGAGATTTTCTTCTATCAATCTGTAACCGCCTCGAGAACCATAATATACCCCCCGCTTCTGTGAGATGTTAGCACGATTTCTGGCGCTCACGCTCTTCAAATCATATAAAATCGCAAGTAGATGAGACAATTAGAAAATTATAGATACAAGTAGAGTTTTAGAAAAATGTAACCTGAAACTTTTAGAAAAATGTAACCTTAAGTAGAGTTTTACAAAAATGTAAACATATGACATGGATACTTATTCTGAAACTTTTCAGTAGCTTGTTTCGCCTTATAATTATCCCATTGTTGCTGAGTGATGTTGGGATATTTTGTCGGTGGGCTTTTATGCATCTGCCCCGTCTCCTTGTCGACATACAAGTGTAATTTGGCAATGTCACACCTCCACTGCCTTAAGACTGCCGCTGCCTTACGTAATAGATACTTATCATGGCAGTCGGGAATATCGAAAGCTTCCTGCATCATCATCATATATACTAATAAGCGGCTGTCTAATATCATCAATTTATACAAACCTTTATACGGCTTCCTGCCTTATGTAATAGTAACTTCTGCAAAATAAAATGGTGTTTAGCTAAAGATATTATCATACCTTTATACGGGTCAAGAGTAACTTCTGCAATGCAGGATTTATATTCCTGAAATCATCTAAATCAATAGGCGCAAACTGTTTGGTTGTAACTCCAATCCAAGTGGATAAATGGCCAGCATTTGGACCAGTAGGAACACCTTTCACACTCCATTTTATTTCCATCGGCGTTTTGCCGCTATAGCTGCAAGGGTTGCAGAGCACTTCGAAGCACCCCTCTCACCAGGCTTATCCCCCTTATCATTGTTTTCTACTCTTTTCCGTTTTTCACCCATGATAATCCTAAGACACTAAGACCTTCAAAAGAAATGAAATAGTAACGGAACAGAGTCATGCATACAGCGATTCTAAAACCTTAAGACCTTAAAATGAATAAAATAGTAACTGAACAAATAAAGAGTCATGCAGAGATTCTAAAACTCTAAAAACTTAGAAAGGAATGAAACTAGATGATAAAGAGAACGATAAATAGAAAATGAAAACAAAAAGATGGACTTCAATCTTAAAACCCTAAAGACGAAACACAAAAATTACCTGATAAAGAAAATGAGAACAGGGTGATGATAAAGAGAACGAGCAGGATGATGATCAAGAGAACGAGGAGGATGATGATGATAATAAACAAAAAGATTTGTGTTGTAAACGAGGAGGATGATGATGATAATGTACGTGTGTTTAATTTACTCTAAAGGATTGTAAATTATTTTTTATTAAGAGAAACTAAAGGGTTTCTTACCATAATGTTTGAGAAACTATTGACAACGGTTATCCTACAAACCACCGTTGTTAAAGAGTAATGACAACGGTTTATTTAATATGACCCGTTGTTGAAAGTAATAACAACGGTGGTATTATAAAGAACCGTTTTTATAGATTACGTATATTTTTTTTAAATTTTTCAGATACGCGCGCGCGGGATTAAAATTTGAGGCACGAAAATAAATTCATTAATTCCGTTTAATTTATTTAACTTTGCTCTAAATTTAATTTAATTTATTTTACTTTGCTCTAAATTTTTATATTATAGGCGTAAGTTACGTTTAATTATTAGCTCGGATCGGGTTTGGCCTGGGAATCAATTCCGATCGTCGGGTTAGATTCGGCGTGTTTGTAATTAATAACTTTATCGATCGGGTTATTATTATTAGTTTGGGTCGGGGAGCGAGGGTCCTTTTGGCTTTCGTGTCTGTTTCGGGAATGTTTATAATTGGGCGGGTCGTCGATAATTTCCGGGTCAAGCGGATGTGGTATATATATATATCGAGTCTAGTGATTCTCGAATCGGGTCATTTTCTTTTTAATTAAGGACCTGGTTATTACAATCATGCATCACTAGCTAACCTGAAACTGATCGGGTGGCCAGTTATGGATCGGGCAATCCACTATCTAGCTAAAGCTAGTAGCTACTTCGGGTCGATCGCTTTTGGGTCGGGGGCACGTGTCATTAACCTCGTACTACTTTGCAATAATATTGATGATAATATTGATGATATATAATAATTAATGATGACTTCCGGATCATTAACCTCGTACAAGCTACTTTGCAATAATAACAGATTCATCAATGCACATGCAAGTATTATATATACACGTCAATGTTTTCCAAATCAAATAATGATATGGGGTCGATCGACTTCGTTCAAGTACGCTAAAAGGGACGGATATATTGATGCATATATATATATATATGCTCAAATTAATTAAAAAGGTCGATTTATTGCTTTTTTACCACCTATATATAATATATATATTATTGTGTACATACGTTTTATCAACAAATAAATGGTTAATAGGCCATATTCCGATCTGGTTAGATTCGTAGGGTATGTAACTTTACCGGGTTAATTAGTTTAATTGGGTCAGGGAGCGAGCGAGGGCCGTGTCCTTTCGGCTTTCGTGTCTGTTTATTCGTGTGTACTGTCTGTTCATTTAATTTAATTTAATTCAATCATTTAAATGTTAATATGCTAGCGGATGAGGTTATATATCGAGTCGGGCTGTTTTTGCATCACAAACCTGAAACTGTCCGACCCAAAATTAATTAGCTAGTATCGGGTTATTTAATTTAATTCGATAGAAATCTTTATTTATTATATATCCGCGTGATGATTATTTAGTATCATTTTCGGGTCGGATCACTTTTAATTATTAAGTATCATTATTAGTATACGTGTGTTACTTCAAAATAACCCTAAACCCTAAAACCTAAACCCTAAACCCTAAACCCTAAACCCTAAACCCTAAACCCTAAACCCTAAACCCTAAACCCCAAACCCTAAACCCTAAACCCTAAAACCCTAAACCCTAAACCCTAAACCCTAAACCCTAAACCCTAAACCCTAAACCCTAAACCCTAAACCCTAAACCCTAAACCCTTTTTTATATACTTCTATATATATCTAGTAGATTATCGCTATTGATCAAACATCAAAATATTGAACATCAACGGAATTAATCATATCAATTCAAACACTTTAAACAACATTCTTTCTCATTGATTTTATATTAAAGTACATTACATTCATCCGACATCAAATAAATAAAGATGTTAAATAATCCGGAACAATTTCGGTTAAGAGTAAAAAGCTTTTCTCACACTGCCACCAACAATCCGGAACAATATTGATGATAATGATGACTTCCGGATCATTAACCTCGTATTTTGCAATAACAGATTCAATGCATGCAAGTACACGTCTTGCATGTGGAGATAAGGTAGGACGGGTACAACTCAACATATCTCTTGCGGCATCCAACCTGCGAGTATCAGGCCGACGTGGGTAGCCAGAGGACGATGATGACGACGACGCTTGGTTGACAAGTCGGACTGCTTCAAGCCTCTTAATCCAATAATCCCTTCGATGTTCAATGGATCCTTTAATCAATGGGTGATGATCAGCGGGAACTACGACAAGAGCCTCCTCCTCATCTGCAATCAATTTTTTAAGAGTCGTCTCATCTTTGGGAAGGTTAACTGCTGCCATTGATGATGTTAATTTTTGGAGTAATTAATTAGGGTTATGTAATATTTAACGGAGGGGTTTTGAGGCTGTATTTATAGAGGGGTTATGCTGCCATTGATGATGTTCAATGGATGCTTTAATCAATGCTGGTTCTGCTGTTGCAGTTGTTCTGCTGTTGTTTATTCACGAGTTTGGACTGCAATATCTTTTAATTAAAAATAATAATATTGAGAAATAACAACGGTTATTGGTTAAACAACCCGTTGTTATTACTTTCCACAACGGTTTTTCTGACCACAACCGTTGTGATATAGTAATGACATCGGTTGACCATAGCCGTTGTGATAGAGAAATACACGATTATTTGTTAAAAACCGTTGTTATTACTTTCAATAACGGTGCATATTGCAGTAAGTGCATTGACTGCATAAGAAATGTAACTGCATATATACATTCACACATTTACTCAATCAATAACGTACTGCATGTGAATGTATATTCGTTTTGGGATTTGTAAATGCATGTGAATCAATGCCTTCATGTGAACCAATGCATGCATGTGAATCAATAACTGCATGTGACTCAATAACTCCAATCAATAAGTCTCTATAAATACAGCCTCAATACAAGGTTATCAACCACATACAAAATTTCCCAACTCCAATCAATAACATACACTACTACAAAAAACCTCAAAGGAACCACTAATAAGAAACCTGTTCGACTTTTAAACTGGTTTCTCAACATAAGAAACCGTTGATTTTTGTAACCTGGTTTCTTAGAAGCTACCAAAGAGATTGCTAAACTCATAGACTGGTTTCTTATCTACCAAAGAAATTGGTTAACTTGTAGACCGGTTTCTTAGATTTTTAAAATCATCAACCATAAATGTAAATTGGTTTTTCCTTACTTTTGTTTAGTTATATATGAGGCGTTCTTGGTCAAGGCTTGCGAATAATGACAGCCACTAATGCGTCGTTGCAACTTAAACGCCGGCCAGACGCACCCTCACCACCACTACCACTTCGAATCGATTGGGCCTCCTTCGAGTATGTTCCTCCTTGGTAATAAGTACTTCTTATTTGTCCCTGATTTCATTTTAATTTTTTAGGGTTTATAGGCAATTCAATTTGTGCTTAATGATTGAATTTAGATGTTGTATGCTTTTGTCGTTGTTATTTAAAGAGAAATATATCATAATTGTTGTTGTGATTCAAGTATTAGACTTAATTTTGTTGGGACTTTGCTAATCAGGGTAGATCAATTTAGGGGTTTTAAATTCTCTTACTCTCTCCGTTTTCCAGGAATTTCATCTCAGTATCATAAGTAGGACTAGAATTTGGCAAATCTACAAGAATGCTCTTCTTTAGAAGTACTTTCCTACACTCCAGTCGAATCTCTGTCAGACTCATTCAAGTGGTAAGTTTACTTGTTAAATTGCGGTTTTATTTCGAGAATTTCGCAGATAGGTCTGTTCTTTGATTTGCTTATGTTAATTTGCTTATGACGATTGCTGTTGAAACGGTACCCTATGTTATTGCAATGAATACTCCTTATCATTTTTATATACCTGGTAATTTTTTTTAGGATTGAGGAGAATGGTTTTTTTAATTCAATCAGGTTGGTTTATGATGTTATTGCTATATGGGATTATGTTTGTCTCTTCATCTTTTATCTTCTTTTGGTATAATTGTTTTTAGTAAACTTTGTAGCAGGTTGTACAATGGATCCATTTGATCTATATCGTTAGTGTTGTTACAACAATCATCAATTTTTTTGTGGCCCTTTTGCCCTTCTCCTAGCACAAACTATAATGTTGTTAAGTTGGCTACCTGCTGCCACAAAATATATCCAGATGCATTTCTTCAAACACTAGATTAGATGGGTGTTTGTTTCTAAAGAGCACCTTTTTATTGCAGCTTTTTTTTTCCAATAGCAAGCCTTCATTCCTCCATTACTGCACACTATTTTCCAAGGTGTAATTGTCTCACAAACCCGTATGTTTCTCGTGCATATTTCACTTTATTTTACATATACTGGTAATAAGGAAGATTGAAGAGTTTAACGATGAATTTCCATTAGTCTTCCTTTATTTGCTTTCATCTGATTGCTACTTAATAGTGAAATGTTGATATTTTGTCCAAATAAAGCATTCGTTTTACTCTCTAAAGCATTCATTTTGCAGGAAGTGGGATTTAAAGAACTTGAAGAATAAAGAGCACTAGTAAAGCAAAAGGTTTATCATTTTTTACTCTTGTGCACTAATAATGTTGGATAAATCTAGTACTAATGTTTGATTTAGCTGCTGTCATCGGTTAATTCCTTGTCCTCTTTAGGAAGTTCTGTAGGATAGTTGGAAAGTGTTGTAGAGCTTGTGAAATTACTAGAGAGTAAGTGACCTACAACTCTAATAACTTATACGGAGTATGTTTTGTCAAGTCTCGTTAATTTTAATTGCTTGAAAGTCTCAAAGTTATAAATTTTTTGAAATAAAATGCATTCATTGTAGTGTAATTAGATAGCTATTAGATATGTTAGGTGATCCTCTCTTTAGGTGCTGCTTAGTCATGGTAGAATCATTGTCTTGCTTGTTTGGGATGGGTATAAGTATACATAAAATAACGCTTAATTCTAGCTTAATGAAAAACAGAAAGTGATTTGAATCCTTTTGAAAAACTTGATCATCAGAATTGTTTGAGGGACGACTTGTGTTTGTGTTGTGGTTACAACTTGCTTAACATTTTGATTGGAACACTAACCGTTCTATTATATCTACTAATAGCCCCTGAAATTGTTTGTGAACATCCTTACAACCACATTGTTGACGAGTGAACTCTAGGAGTAATTCTCCTAGGACCTTAATTATGGAGCAATTGTTACTTGCTATTATCTAGCCCATCAATCATTTTGAAAAATTACATCTACATGATATTGTTTTTTACTGTCTTAGTACAAGAATTCATTTTTTACTGTTTTTTTCCTTCGTGCAGGGGCGATGCCATTGATTCCACTTCGAGTTTGGGTATTAGATGATTTCAACGAAGAAGTTATCTTGGAGTGTTTTATTTCGCTAGATTTGCTCCTTTTGTAATTGCGGTTTAGTTGATATGAATCTGAAATATATTTAAGATTGGTTGATTTAGAAAGTTAATGGGGATGATGTAATTTGATATTTGTAAAGTTTTAATAATAGTAATTTTTGAATAAAATTATGCAGATCTCAATTTTTTTATTGTAATATTTTTTTTTGTTTTTAAATAAACTTAAAAAAACCGGTTTTAGTCAACAACTGGTTTCAAAGATTAGATAAAAGAAACTGGTTTTTGCCAATAAGTGGTTCCTAAGCCTTCATTAATTTTGTCTCCTTCACTAATCAAAGAACCCAGTTTTGGCGACAACCAATCTCTTTGATATAACCAAAGAAACCATATTTAATAACCAGTCTCTTTAGCTAAGACACCTATGAGCTAGAGACCGGTTATAAACTGGTTTCTTAAGCCTTTTTTGACCGGTCTCCTTGGATGTTTTTGTAGTAGTGATATTTGCTAAACCATACAAAATTTTCCAGACTCAATACTAACAAAATGTCTGAAAATTTTACTAAACCATATGCTTGCATCATGAAACAAATGCCTTGTCATATTGAGGGTGGCTACGTTGTGTGTAAAAGCTAAAAGAAACTCCGTGATACGCTTATTCGAAATGGCTACTTAATCAAGAAGATGTGGCCAAATTATCATCGCAGGTACTTTACAGGGGAACTCGTTTTCGAGTTTGGGATGATGGATGCTCATCGTGCGTCCGCATTCAAACTGGCAAGAATGTTTGACAAGGCCGGGCATGGGCGAAAAGATTTTATTGAGAGCACGGACCACCAGCCTGGGCCATATCTATGGGTGGCTTCCGAACATGACCGTCACCGTTTCCCAAATGGGGTCGACCTCGTTGAAGTGACCCAGGTAGAGCAGTGGGAAGGGTTGGTTCTGGCCGAGGCTGACCCGATTGATGCATATGCTCTAGCGGTGGCAGCTATCCGGGAGATTTACCCGGACTCAATTTAGTTTGTTGTTGTTGTTGTTTGGTTGTAGTTGTTTGGTTGTTTTGGCGCCATTTGTGCGTGGCACCGTTTGAACTTATTATTTAATAATATTAATGTTGATACGTTAATTTGTTTTTTGACTTAAGTTTAGAAGTTATTAAACTAATTCAATTCAAAGCTATTCAATCGATAAAGCAAAATTAGAATTGAACTAATTCACAAATTCAATAATAAACGACATTCAGAAAATCCAAAATTCAATAATAAGAAGTAATTAAACATGAAGACTGTATAATAATGAATGACCAAAAGCTAAATAATTTGGGAATCTTCAACAATGACCAAAGCTAACAAACACTAAAGACAATACACTGAATTCAATAATAAGAATTGAACAATCTAGCTAGAAAATCTTAATAAGAAATAGTTGATAAAAATAATACCTGATTAATAAGGGAGATGATAATAAAAATCTTAATAACAAATATTGACAACGGTTATTATAAACAAACCGTTGTGATAGAGTAATGACTACGGTTAAAGTAGTCTACCCGTTGTAATTAATAAAAACTATGACAACGGTTTGTGATTAATAACCGTTATAAGCAATCACAACGGGTATATTTACAACAACCGTTGTTGTTGCTTACCTTTATTTTTTTTTAAATTATAATTAGAGACAACAATATCATAAGCACTATACACTGCAATAATAATCAGCAGAAACCAAAAAAGACAGCAATATCATAAGCACTATACACAACAATATCAGCAGAAACCAAAACATGGAGACTGTATAATGAATGACCAAAAGCTAAATAATTTGGGAATCTTCAACAATGACCAAAGCTAACAAAAACTAAAGACAATACACTGAATGCTATAAATTCAGAAAAGAATACTCACTGCAAATAAACCAAACCAAAACCATCAAATTACTTGTCTATTTTTGAAATGTCTCAAAATGTTGCTCGCCCATATCACTGTGTCCTAATGAATGCCCCATGCCATTTGGACGATGGAAAATTTGTTGCCAAAAGCTTTACTCCTTTGAGGAATAAGCTTATTGAGCTGGGATACTCGGTCAGCAGAATTAAGGCACAATGGGTGCCTTGGGGATTCAAAGGGATACTACTCATTCAGTTTGGAGCATCACTTGCAGATGCAGAATCAGCATTTAAGCTTGGCAATATGTTTCAACTCAGAGGCCATGGTAAGAGCGACTGGGTTGCTCCGAATAGATCAACAGTCGAACCATACCTCTGGGTAGCCACAGACGAGGACGCCGAGCTTCTAAAGAATACCGTGGACTATTTCCACGTGCCGTATCCGACCATCTTGAATGGTCAGCAGTCGGCCAATTCAGAAATCGTCGATGCCTACAACCAGGTTGTGGCTGTTTTCCAAGCAATGTACACCTAAAAATTCCAAGCAACGTCCTGTGTTAGATGTTGAGTGTCAAGTGTGTGTGTGTGTCTGTATCAGCCTATCATAATAGCAGTGTAATGGGATGGGAGGGCCTGTGGTCATGTATGATGGCCGGGAGGGCCTGTGTGTCTGTATCAGCCTATCATAATAGCAGTGTAATGAGGTTTTAGGGCCTGTGGTCTTGTATCAGCCTATCATAATAGAAGTTGATCGAGTGTCAAGTGTGTGTGTCTGTATCCGCTATGGTTGTAAGATTTCCGCTATGGTTCCTAAATGCAAATCTGTTCGAGCTAATAAAGTATTAGTGCTTTACGTTTGTTATTACTATGCCGTTCCTAAGTTATTTAAAAAAAATCAGAAAGATAGTTATTTAAAAAAATAACAGAAACTAACAGAAACTACAAAAAAAAAACAAATATATAAGCTAATACCTCACATTATTAACCACCTCAGGATCGGGGACGTTTCTTGCCCGACATAGTTTCTTCGTTAACCCAAATACCTTCACCATGATCATCACGCATATAGATGCTTTCAATGTTATCATGATCAGTGTCAACATTGTCGAAATAAGATACAGTGGAAGAGTGATCCATTCCCTCAAACACGACATCCTGATCATTATCCCCACCATTATCGGGTGCACCCCGTCTACTCCTTATAGATAGTACAACAGACCACTTCTTATCCATAGGATCGGTGACATAGAACACTTGTTTAGCTTGGGATGCCATTATGAAAGGATCATCCTTATTATTGCCAACCTTATCCAAATTGACCAACGTAAATCCCATTTTATCCTTTCGAACACAATTGTTGTTGTTATCAACCCAGTTACATCGAAACAGAGGTATTGTGAAATCAATGTAATCTAATACCAATATTTCTTGAATAACACCATAATAAAGGCATTTTCCCCAAATAGGGTTTTTATCTTTTGAAGTAGCAAAGTGCATTGCCTCAAATTCAGAACTCACACCACTATTTTGCATTGTGCTCAACTCATCTTGCTCGCGGGTGTAAAAAGTATAACCATTAATAGCAAAACCGCTGAAAAAAGTGGCCCTGGCATTTGGACCTAACCCAAGACGTAGTAACCTAGGAGAGATGTCATCACCATACAAATTCTTATACTCCAAGACAAATTCCTAAACCACTCTCCAAACGTCTTCTTATGCTCGTTTGCAATCCACATCTCGCTCTTGTTTGGGTGATCGTATTTGAGCTCATCTTTGTGTTGTTGAATATAAGGTTGCACCTCATCTTCGTTGTTTAGCACATACGTATGTGCTAAATGTAACATGTCACGTGCCACAATTTTTTCAACCCGGCCCCTAATACCTTTTCCGGTCATCCAGTCACTATGACGATTCTTTGGAACGCCAATTAACTCCTCAGGGGAGAGATGAGCGTAACAATATGCAAGAGCTTCGTCTAATATAGCACGTTCAGCAATACAACCTTCTGGACGATACCGATTAGATGTATAGTCCTTGTAGACTTTCATCAATCTTTCGAAAGGATACTGGTATCTCAAGTACACGGGCCCAAGGTACAAAATCTCCCTAACCAAGTGAGTGGTCAGGTGAATCATGATAGTGAAGAAAGAGGGTGGAAAATACATTTCAAAATGACAAAGAGAGGTGACAACGAGGTCCTGCAATGAATCCGCATCATCGGGATCGATGACTTTATCGCATATGAACTGGAAGAAGAGACAGAATCTGGTAATAGCATATCGTACCTTTTCAGGTAAAATGGAACGAATAGCCACGGATAGTAATTGTTGCATCAAAGTGTGGCAATCATGTGACTTTAACCCGGTGAGTTTTAGGTCTTGCATCGACACAAGGCTTTTGATGTTGGACGAATAACCATGTGGCACTTTAATTCCATTCAAGCATGCACAAAACTCTTTTTTCTCATTCCGTGAAAGGGTATAAGCTGCTGGCGGTAAAAATGTACCATTACCTCTCTTCTGTGGTGCCAACTCTAGCCTAATACCCATCATTTGCATATCTTCCCTAGCTGCGGCGTTATCCTTTGTTTTACCGGGAACATTCAGGAGGGTATTGATAATATTATCACAGACATTTTTCTCAATGTGCATGAAATCGAGGCAATGCCTGACCTCCAGGTCAGGCCAATATGGAAGTTTATCAAAAAATATGGATCTTTTCTTATACCCACGAGTAGATAATTTAGAGCCGTTCTTCTTCCCATATTTTATCTCAATATGCTTTACTTTCTGATAAACTTCATGCCCACTCAAAATTCTAGGAGGTTGACGATGTTCTTGACGTCCATTAAATGCTTTCTGCTGCTTGCGATAACTGTATCACCCGGAAATGTACCCTATTTTTCTAGTAGAAATATTTTACGAAATCTTTTCAGCAAATTTAAGTTTTAATTTATAATTTTAAGTTTCGAGTCGAATTTAGAATTTCCGAGTTCGTATGTGGAATTTCTGCGAGATTCCATGAAAATCCCGTTTTAAGTCGAGTTTGACTTTCTTTGACTTTGGAACCGTCTTTGACTTCCGTTGACTTTTCTCCTACACAACCCACACTACTCCCTTAACCTAATTTTCATTCATCAAACACAAACACAAATATCTTCCTCCTTAAGAAATCTCAAGAAACTTTGCCTCCCTCTTGCTTTTCAATCTTTGATTCGTCCTAGCTCATTCATTACTCGATAGAATTCACGTAAGTTCGTCTTATTTTTCTCCCCTTACCTTCCTCTATCCGTGTTGATATTAAAATCATCGTCTTTCTCGCTTTTCAAATTTCCCGTCTTTCTCAAGATGAATTTTATTCATCTTTTATGATCTATATGTAGGTGGTGACCTCCAAGATCCGGACAAAGACTATTACCTTATTGAAGAGGAACTTGACGATTAGTAGAGACGCTTAAAGGTAACGGTGAAGGGTTACTCGGTATCATTTACGTGTTTTATGTGATTTCTAGGATAGAAACCATGTTTTGATTATAGTTAGTAAGCTTATGACTTGTATTATTGTTGATGGATGTTGTTTATTGAGTATTTACATGAGTATTGATGAATTAGAATGATAGTAGATAATTATCAAAAGTCGACTTTGATGAAACAAGGCATTTTCGTGTACTGCTGACCTCAGCCGGTCGACCGGCAGCCGGTCAGACCACCGGCTGGGGCAGTGGCTGTATATTGTTGGAGTTTTACGTGATTTTGAAATATGAAGTTGGGCTCAGCCGGTCGACCGGCAGCCGGTCAGACCACCGGCTGAGACCCCCCTTTCTTCCTTTGTTTTTCATATGACCCATTGGTCCCAGCCGGTTGACCGGCAGCCGGTCAGCCTGACCGGCTGGGACACACTGCATTTTCAAGTTGATTTTCACATGAGTATTGGCCTGAGCCGGTGGACCGGCAGCCGGTCAGCTTGACCGGCTGGCACCTGCTGGAGTTCTTTGTGATTTTTGTTTACGGTTTTCATTTATAATAATTCCGATCGTCCGTTTATCGTATAACTTTACGTAATGACTTATAAAATTCATGTTTTGAATATATGACATTTCACTCGCTTGTATCACATGTTTTGTGACGGTTTTTGGGTATGTTTCCACTTTGAGTCGGTTTTTACAAATGATACGGTTTGAGCACTATTTTGTCTTGTGCTTTGTATTCTCATTCCCTTGGCTACCTTCCCGTTCGTAAGGCTGGAATGTCGGAACGGAGAGGTATCCTACTGCTTAAATGCATGTGTTAGTGGGCATACGACGACGTTGTTGGGAGTTGAACGCTATGCGTTGTTCGACCCGGCCGTCAAATGTTGTGTACTTGCGAGGTGGTGTTATTTGCATGTAGCGTACCGCATGTTATGAGGCTTGAGCTGTTTTTCCGCCTCTTTCGTGAATTGATCTACCGAATTTGGGGTACTCGGCATATATATTGTAAGACCGAGTCTTGGATGCGAAACGTTTATCGCATGTCGAATCGGAACATTTATTCCGAGATCCTGGCCAGGTTTAGACTAGGACCGTATTATTATCGTCGTGCTTACCGTAGGAAAAGAGTCTAATAATGGCGAAATGTAAGCTCGCGTATGATTCAGGGAATGGTGCTCCCGTTATGCCTGTTAATCATACTTGCCATGTAACCGATACTAGTGCTCGGTTTCATTTAACCGTGCGTTTCATTTACCGTGAGGGTTGTCGTCTTGTGTCGTCTTTGAATGCGTGATTTCATGATCTTGTTCATGGTCATTGCATGATTGGACACCGTCATGGTCTTGGTTCGTGAATGGATGATAATATGTTGGATTTAATGTGATCATCGCATGACTTGACGTGGTTTGTCTGTCCAGTCTCAATCTTATCAATCTTATATCGCTAACGGTGAGATGCAAGCCCTAGTGAGCGTATTCGGTTGCCTAAGAGTGTCTTCCCCGAGTCTTTGATTAACATGATGGTTACGGATTTGATTTCCACATGATCTTATCATTATATATAGAATTGCCTATCTATTCTTATCATAACTCACATGGATATCTATATATGCATGATTTAACTTTTGTATTTCCTTATATGTACGTTTAATGTGATATGGCTGGGAGAACCCGGAGTTACTCCCCACTGACTGTGGCGTTCATGTTTTTCATGAATGAACAGGTTGCTTGCTTGGATGCCTTTTTGGATATGATGTTTTGGGGTTCGGGTGTGGGCTAGCGGGCGTTGTCCCTGGAAGTTTTCACCTCTAGACGATATTAGCTAGTGTTGTTAAACACTTGTTCTTTGCTAACATTTTAAGAGACCCCGTCTCTTTGTTGTATTTCCGTATTTAGTTGTAATATTTTGACACACCTCGTGTTATATAACTTGCATTTTTAAAGGTTTTTAAAATACCGTATTTCCGCATATTATTTCACATG